>NW_010729105.1:473658-490820 GCF_000365185.1 Nelumbo nucifera | reverse complement strand
TGACGGAACCAACATCTTGAGAGCCTTGAGAGATGGATGCCCCAGTCGGCAATGCCATTGTAGAGGAGTAAGTGAAGTCTGAAGAGCAATTGAAGATCCACCATCGTCAAGGTAATACAATCCACCAGCTTCATGCCCCCCACCAATCTTCTTCCCCGTCTTGAGATCCTGGAAAACACAAGTGAAAAGAAAAAAGGTAACAGAACAATTAAGAGCTTTGGTTATTTTATTAACAGACATAAGATTGAATGGAAACTTAGGTACATATAAAATAGATGATAAGGGCACAGAAGCCATGTCAACATTACCAACACTATAGATGGGAGATGAGGACCCATTGGCAAGTGTAATAATTTGTGATGTGGAGGTTTCAGAAAGAGAAGAGAACACACCTGGAGTCCCGGTCATATGATCTGAGGCTCTAGAGTCAATAATCCAAGGAGAGGTTTTAGATGGCATGCAAGCAATACTTGAATGAGCAAGTGTGGCAATGGTATGCTGTGAAGTAGTTTGAAAGAACCGTTCATACTCATCACGCGGTACACTCACCATCTCCCTCCCAAAAGTAGATGCAGATGTGGGAGGAGTTCGGTTTGCTTGTTTACAGTCACTGATGTCAACCTCACCTGCTACAGCATGATTAGCCCATTTAGAGGGAGGGCCATGTAGGTCATAACAGAAATTCACTGTGTGTCCTTCCCTACCACAACGAGTACACTTCCTTGCAAAGTTATTCTTCCCTCTACCATGGCCTCCCCCTGAGTTACGACCACCCCGACTAATCATGGAACTGCCACGGCCTCCTCGGGAGGCATGTCCTCCCCCCTTTGTACTGTGACCACCTCCTTTAGCAATCACAAGTGCTGATCTATCAAACTGCGTGGGATTCTCTGTCTATCCCAAAGAAATTCTACGAAGCCGTGAGAATACTTCCTCAAGTGTAAAAAGGGTGGAGCTCCCTAATATTTGGGCTCTAACTGGTTCATACTCTGATTTCAGCCCCACCAAGAATCTTGTAACATCTAGTTGTTCCCTTTGCTGTTGCTGAACTTTAATATCTAGAGTGAGGGGATGATAGACATTGAGTTCATTCCTTATATTCTTCATGCAGGCATGGTACTCTTCTAGCGTTTTGTTTCCTTGTTGCAAATCAAAGTACTTCTGATAAAGTTAATATACTCTTGTTGTATTATCTTGTCCAGAATACAACTTCTTAGCATGTTCCCATATATCCTTAGCTGTATCAAGAAACATGAAGTTGGCACTGATTTTGGGTTCCATACTGTTTCATAGCCAAGTCATGATTTGAGCATCTTCTTGTTCCCAATCATCAAACCCTGGGGAGTTAGCTGATGGTATCTCATCGTTTATGTGCTTCACTTTCCTCTTTGCCTTGAGAAAAACTTCCGTAGATTTAGCCTATGGAACATAGTTCTCCCCATTCAGTTTAATTGAGGTCATCTGTACACCTAGGTAGTCAGAGGAAACCACCACACTAGGTTTCTGATCATTATACYCATCTCCTATTGCTGCCATTGTACTCTTTCACAGTTGCCTCTAACCTGAATTCTCAGCAACAAGTTGACTGTTGTTATTCAAAAAATTAATGTTCCAACACTTATAGCAACTCCTAAACACAACAGTGGGTACACACGCCTTGTTCTTATTCACAGTACTGCTGATTTCACAACACCACTGACCACATAAGCATCAATTAAACACTCACTAATCACATGTAAGCCCTCTTACATCCACTCAATAGGGATTKTGCAACATAAGCACCACAACATAGTTAAACCTGTTACACCCAGTTCAGACTAGTTTAACAGTTTTAAGAGGGCACTACACACCCACAAAAAAACTCAGCTAGGTCACAACATTACACCTTACACCACTCGGCCACTCACAGCAGCCCTAACACCACTCAACAACTTATAGCAGCCCCTACACCATTCGGCTACTGCACACATAGCCCTTTCTAGGGCAACAATGAACCTAGTTCTCTAGGTTATGATCGATACTAGCAGCTTCTTGTAGGGTTTCTACCTAGAAATATCAGTAACACAAGAAGAAGAGATAACCGACCTTCCTTTGAGAATATCAACCAACCATTCACTGCTGAAGTCACTTTTCTTGATGAAGAAGGTTATGCGCAGCAGAGAGAGACCTGTGATGTTTTAGACCTAGGGCGAACTAGTTCTCTCCATAGACTGACTAGAAATGAAGGAGGAGAGTCATGAACACTGCTGAGGTGCTTTACCAACTGAAGTAGGTCAAGAGCATGGCTCTGATACCATGTTTCGAATGTTGCTACAGTAGTCCGAACCAGGAAGAGAAGGAAGGAGAAGAGGAAGAAGAAGAGAAGAAGAAGAAAGAAAATAAGGGTCTGTCAAAATCTGTTGGATTACCCCTACAGTCRACCCYCTTAATCTTCATTAGATTCTAATGATCTTTACAAAGACAAAAATGCCCTTAATTAAGTGTGAGGCAAAGTGACTCTAATAACACTGCCACAAAAGCAAGCTACTTAACAAGCATAAGAAGACTAAACTACCCCTATTCGGCACACTTTAACAGATACAAAAATAAGGAAAATTTACGGGTGTTGTTTCATCATTATGTGAAAAAGGCAACTTACAAGGATTTTGCAAACAACACCGAGCATGATCCCACAGCACCAGAGACAACAGCATAGGAAAAAGGCAGCAACATGTTACTGTACTTCTCTACCAATTGCTCTGGTGTATAAACTGCAAAAGAGAGAGAATAAACGGATTTTTCATCAACTGAGGAATCCAACATTAGCCCATAATCCACATGAATATGGAAACTTGTTACATAAATGAATTTCCTACTAGGAGACTAACTACACTAAACATTTACCTTATTAGATGATAGTGACCATAACCTCTATCATTTTCTTGCTGATCAAAAAAGGAAAGAAAAGAAAAAAACTATCATATTCTTCAGACAGCAACCTTAATGGGGGAACATTGCAAAATCAGAAAAGTATAAGGATTGATGAACAAACGACACATGGGTCATATCCTTCAGCAGCTACTGTGCATTTCCTCTCCAAACAAATGACACATGGGTCATGGCATGTGGGTTGTGAATCACTGCTCCTCCATCCACATTCCCTGAAACAAGAGAGAATTTTAATGTGATGCAGAATAAGTTCCAGCTGTAATTTTGTGGCCTGACTCCTTTCACAGCTAAGTTAAGATGGTTGAAGAAATTTTCCTACAAAAGGTGTTTCTTGAAACACCATAAATTCTAACAAAAGTCATTAAAAAAAAAAGACCTAGGTCTCCATGATTGCAAAGGTGAAAAGACATCTTCTGTAAGCAGGTCCTATCAATCATAAATTCCCACAGTTTTTGTGCTAATGTCTTAATTAATAACTCGTTTCAGTTGACATATGGAAACAAGATTTTTGTGGCTAAACAAGGCTATATTACCTGCTTATTATTTCAGCCGTGTAAAGGAAGACAAAAATTAGAAACAATAAGCAAAAATTTTAATGCAAAATAATGGCCTTAAAACCCATGATATTGAATATATAATACCGAGAGAAGGGAGAGAGAGAGAGAGAGAGAGAGAGAGAGCAACTGCAACTCTTAACTACATCATCCTGTACTAGAAGTAGCGCTGGATTTGAACACAATTGTTTATCCAAAACCTAGGAAAAGGAGAACACTACGTCTAACAAAATTCCCGTTGAACCAAATGTAGGTCAATCATGAGTACAATATTAAAGATTCTGAGTCAAATCCATACCCAAAAGATGATAAACCAAACGTAATCCACAGGAAGAGGAAACGAACAATACTAGATCCGATTGTTTAAAATAAATTCAAAGCTAAAAGTGATGGAAACATGCAAATTTATTTATAAAAGAGCATAGCCAATATATTTTGATCAGGGAATTAAAGGAACAACGATTACAAATAAAATAAAGAAGAAATCCGAACAACTTCGAATAGAGGAGTTGAAAGGGCCTACAGAGAGGACGAAGGGAGATGGCACCAATCGTCTATGCTCTGCTTCGAACGTCAGGCCTCTATTAAAATTTAATTTTCATTCCTCAATCCTTCTAGGGCTTCTCTATATCTCCTTGTTTTGAGTTCATCTTGTTCTCCATCTACTAGGCTTCTAGGTCAAACAAAACGCAAGGATCGATGCTGGAGCTTTATCCATTGGTTGATTCACGAAAATAGTGGAGCCTTCTCAAGCTTGCAATGCCGATTTTTCACTAGTTCTTAGGCATTTCCTCGGTCAATCGTTCTCAGCAGAAAGATGATTGTCTGAAGCCTTCATGAATATGGAAAGTAGCAGAGGTATTCTTCCTCCTTGATCGATCTCTTGGATTCCCTTTGGATTAAAAGTTAGATCCCCTCTCTTTGAACTTGAATGCAAGGCGCGAAGGAGCGGTTCAAATTTGGTTCAAACTTATACACGACGGAAAGACCGCTATCCAATACCTTTTGTTCTTTATGGCGGCGGCCGGCTCTAAACCGCTGCCTTAGGACGTTTATGTTGTAGTGTAAGTGGAGTCTGGATTGACTCCCCATCGCACGTTGCAACTGTACATTGGGAACATCTCCCGTAAATGGCAACATATATGTACGAGAGATGTTTCCGCAATGTCTTTTAGCCTGAGGGGAGCCAATCCAAAAGGCCCTTGTCACATATTGCTGTTTACCTGTTTATTTTTTGGGAAGTTATTTACTTGGGTAAATAAATTTATCTGAGAAACATAAAAAATGCATCTATTCATATTCTTTTATTTTCTAGGTAAATAAGACAATGATTGTTTAATTTTTAATTATAAAAAACTATTATCAATTTTGTCATATTCAAGTTTTGACAATGTAAAAAAGTTATTTATTCACGAAATGAGTATTAGTTATAAGGGCAAATGATACCTAGGAAAAATGAACATGCACTCTCGAAATCTACAAACCCCAAAATTTCCCCTCTCAAAATCCTAAAAAGGAGCACACTCTTAGAAGACAGTGGAATTTGTAAGATTCAATAATCCTTCATTAGATTCTTTTAAGATCTCAAATAAAGATAAAGGCTCAGTTTGAAAGAAGTACAAATGCAAATATGTAAAATGCAAAACCTTTTATTTTATATTATTTTTATATATATTTGCATTTGCACTCATTCTAAACTGAGCCGAAGAGATGATAACCCCAAACCAGTCCAAGGTATACTTCCTAAATAGTTGGCCCATGAAACTAATTAGGTTCAGGGTCTGATATTAATACTACACTTAAATCGCGTCAATACATTATAAACCGAGCCTACCTTCCAGTTGGATTTCAGATCTTCAAACAGCACATTTAATGCCTTTTAATAAAGAGAATGTGAACCAAACGACAGCCAAAACTATCACATACAGGACATCAACCTAGCAACGCTGTCAGCTCAAGCCACGTAACCACGTTAGTAGGAAATCACTTAATCCCAGATTTATTAACCTTTCACCAAGAGTGGACAATTCACACCCTAACTTGCCAAAAATATACAGTATCAAGTGTAATGTTTGCTCTTTTACATTTATATCTGATATCATATTATTACACTTACACATGGTAGATATAAAATAAATAAACCCTGATATAACTAAAGATCAGGGTTCGTTCAATTCAATGATAAAAAGTTGAAGTTGAAACTTACAAAGAAAAATGCAGATATATACTAGCCATTAGCTCTGCACTTCATCTTTTTAATCTCTCAAAGCAAATAGCTTCATTTGATACATCTCGACCTGTTTTGTCTCAAACAACAAATTTCGATAAATGATACAGAAAAATGCAAATGCAGTAACAAATTGCATGACGGATGGTTTCAAACTGAGAGGACAAACCAAACAAGCTTTTCATCAACGGTTGATGGATATGAAAGTACAGAAAAGTAACTCTAACAAGAAATATGGCAACAGAACCGGAAAAATCAGGCAAGAGGGGAGAGAAATATGCCGGAGAATTTTCAGTGGAAGAGTATGGGTTATTAAAGAAATTGTTGGGAGAGAGGGGATGCAAGTAATAAAAAACTATTTTGGTTGAATATTCCTTTGACATGGTATATTTATTAATATTAGAGTCTGTTTGATTAAGTGACTCGCATTATAATTAATTAATTAAAATTTTAGCATAAGACATGGATGGGCCCATGTTTATCCATGCTTCAAGCCCAATAAGCTTCCACATGAGGCCTGTTAGAGAATAGAAAAAGAGAAAGACATTGTGTTCAATTGAATTGAACAGTTGAAAGAGATTGCTACTATAGTTGCTACAACTTGACCTAGCTTTCTTCTCATGGCTTATCATATGGATATGGGGTAAGAATTCAAACGAAAATAATCTTGTAAAACTATGATTATAGGTTAAAACATTTTTTAGCTCAACCAAAATGATGGTGGCTCAGTTGATAAGTTCTCTTGCTGGTTGTAGCATAGACTTGGGATCAAGTCCCGTTTTCACTAGGGATGAGGTAACCCCAACCGGAAATTTTTGTCAGGTGCTACCATCATTAAAGTAAGAAAACTCAGAAAAAAAAAAACAGAAAAACATTAATATAAATATTCATTATTAACCATTTCCTTTTCCCACTTTAAGTTCTTTTTTCGAGATGGGATTCCGAATATGGTGCTCACACCCTATTCACAGCCACTTGCAGTTGTACATTGAGAATATTTTCCCATAAATAAAAACATACATCTAGGGAGATATTCACAATATATGATTGCAAGTGGCTGTCAAGATGGCGTGAGCACCATTTTGAGAGGACTGAATCCGATTTCTTTTTTTTCTTTGTCCTCTCTCTCTCTATCTATCTTTTGTGTTGTATTCTTTACTTTAGACTGCTTTTACGCCAAATCCAACTTTTGTTTCAACCTTTTAATTAAATTAATTTTTAAGATTATAAGAGAGAATTGGAATCACCTACCAACAAAATATGTTCCAATACCCTCCATACATGATCCGGAATTGCACATCTCACCATGAAACAGGGACCCGTCATGTATGAAATGTGGAGTATTAAATTATATTGGAAGGGTGTTGCAACATATTTTGTTGATAGGTGATTCGGACTCTATAAAAGGTACCTATGCTTTTAATGAAATTTGATAGTTTTACGTTTGGGACAAATCTTTATATATTTTGAATTGATCACACAAATTTATTTAATTGGAGTCAATTTTGAAAAAAGGAATTTAAATCTAAAGTAAATTGTGAATAATCTCCAAAAATTTTAGAAAGAGTTCAATTGCTCACCTCACGATGTAATTCGGCCTATGGTTAAAATCATTATCTAGTTTTGGGTTCCACGAGGACTATGGTTCAGTCAATCAATGCCGGCCACACGTTATCTTTTTGTTACGGAGCAACGGCATGGGAAACATTTAGGGCATTTTTATCATAAAATTGCTTTGAGAGGGTTTGTTTGGTCATTCATGGCTAGTTTTTTCATTAGAAAAGCAATAATGAAAAAGGTATACCACTTCTGGCATGACAACTAACACTGAAGGCAAACTGGCCAGGGAGTTGATGGCTGGAATTCACTATACAATCAAAAGATAGAGTTTCTAAGTAAAAAAACTAGAGTAGGCATGACAACTAACACTGAAGGCAAACTGTTCTGTTTTATAGACATTTGGAAGGAGTATATAATTATGATCGACGTAAAATTCTATTCCAGTTTAGATTTGTTGGCGTTTAGATGGAATAGAGTTTTATATTGTGAATCGATGTAAAATCTCATCAAGCATAAAGTTTTACCTCGATAATTGATGTAAAAACTATATCAATTTTATCGATGTAAAATTTTACAATTTTTTACACTGATTTTCAAAATATAACGGTCACCTATATATGACATTTTACACCAGATCCAAACGAAACCTTAAGAATTAATAAAGCATGTTTGGCCAACTTCTGAGCAACTTGATTAAAAGAATGTTGAATCCATTGAACTGAACAATGAGGGATTCTAGAAATGATGAGTCTGCAATCTTCTACATAGTGTGTCCGATCTTTGAAGGAGGTGAGAGATCATATATCATATATCAAATTATTTGTTAGGGAGAGGGTAAGGTCATATATCAATTTTTTTTGAAATAAAAAAAAAATGTGAAGCAGAGTTTTAAATATTAACTTATTCTCACAAAAAAATATTTTTTCGTGAGGAGCATCGACGGGAAAGATTTTGGTGGCATTGGGTTTCTTCATTCGAAACACATGAAACGATAAAAGGGTAAAATGGGTATTAAAAAAAAATGTATCAATCAACTGTTTTCCGTCTAACATATTAACGAAAGAGAGGTTTGTGTTTAGTTTTTCAAAAAATTCAGAGGAGGTTTTTATGATTGTCAGAAACTTGAAGAGAGGTTTTTATATTTTACCCTAATATTGGTGCGGATCAATTTTTTGTTAGGTTGGGTTAGCTAGGGATGAAGTTTTTGACAACCCAACCTAATCTATCCTGACCCAAAGTTCAAAACATCAGTACAGTAAGTACTTGTGTAAATACTTGTGTTTTATATCAACCCCTCAACCCTCGTGCAGGTGAGATTCAACCCCAAGTATTTATTACAACCAGCAGGAGACCTTATCCACTGTGATGGGATTTTCTACAAGCAAAAACTCTGTACATACTCTAAAAGTATAGAAATCTGGCAGAATTTTTTGCAAGCAAAAACTCTGTACACACTGTAAAAACATAGAAATCTCACCCTATATACATTGAGAATATCTCCCCATGAATTTAATATAAATGTATAGGAGATATTCTTAATGTGCAGCTAGATGTTATGTGAGCAAAGTTTTTTCTTTGCAGGAGACCTGGGCTTTGGCAGAATTTTTGTTTTCAGAGCATTCTCAAAAGAAGTTGCATTCTCAAAATGCTTATTTCACTTTCCAAAACACTTGGAGAAAATTTGATGGTGTGAATAACAACATTGGGGCTCAGTTTGGAAGCAATACAAATGCAAATATGTACAGGGTAAATACATACAAAATATAAGGTTTTGCACTCTACATATTTGCATTTGTACTCCTTCCAAACTCAGCCTAAATAATAGTNGGGGGGGGGGCGTCTGGTTCAAAGCCATCCCTATTTATAGTTCTAGAACCACAAACAATCTTATCTAAAACTAGAAAAAAAAAAAAGATAGAAAAGAAACTAGTTTTCATTTTCAAAACCATCCAGAAACAAAACTCATTCAAGAGGTAGTAGGACCCAACAGGCAACATAAATCACCTGAACATGACCTCTGCTTGGTGACTCAGACCGTCACAATCTCTCTATGGTCCTATCAGTAATAATGTTGACAAATCAAATTGCGCCCAGCGAAAATTTGAAGCACATCAAACTTGTCCGTTGAATTGAAAACTTATGATACTAGTCACTTCAATTTAGGCCATGACCATTAATGGCTTCGGATTTGAACAATGGAAACTAGAATGCATCACCCGATCCTTTCATGATAGAAGTGTTAGGATTGTCATGAATGATTTCAGTTAGTGATAAATATGATTTCTGACTGCAGATACTACATACAACTAACTTAACGAAACAATCTGAACCAACTCTACATGAGTAATGGCCTCTACAACTAACTCAATTTAATTAATTATCAACAAAAACTTACTTAATTCCTATCTTCAGGCTTAAAGAAAAAGATGGAGAAAGAAAGAAACTCCTATTCTAAATAACAAGTTATTTTATTGAAGTGGGCAATTAAAAAATTAAAAAAAAAACAGAAAAAGAAATTGACTACAATTATTCTCATAAAGCAGGGGTGCAATTTGACTGAAACCCATCATGATCAGGTATATATGTATGTATGTATACACATATGAACATACATATGCATTATGTACACAATTACACATGCATGTTTGTTTATATGCAAAATATACCAAATTCCTATTTGAAGATTTAAATTTGTGATACTAAATAGGTTCATGCAACTTTTTAATAAATTTGGCCTACCAGGATATTTGTGATACTAAATAGCCTGATTGACCAACCCAAGCCTAGCTTAGGCCCAACCTAAGTATGTCAAATTTTAGTTTGGCTAGGCCTGTTTGAGAGTGATGAAGGTATGATTGAGCCACTTTCCAATTTCACTATTACCAAGTTGCTTTGGAGAAGTCACTAGAAGAAGCTTGAGTAGAAAGCCGTACTTTTGGCCATAAAAAAGCTATTTTGGGATTTTTGTGGTTATCTACCAAACATAAGCTGTCTGAGTGGGGCCCAGTTCATAAATACATGAAAGCTTAAGAATGGAAATGGGGCGGGGCGGGGAGCCTCTCCCCATCCCTGTCCCTGCAAAAACCCCCATCCTCATCCCTGTCGCCATCCCCACTAACGGGGACAAGATTATCCCCATCTCCGTCCCATCCCCATTTTCCGTGATTTTTTATAATGTTAACCATTTTATTTTTGTTTTTTATTTTATTAAAAAAAATAAAAATAAAATAATTAACAGTTACAATCTTATTAAAAAGATTCAAACATATTCAACTATATTTTTAAAAATATTAATATATAGATGTATGTGTACATATATACATATATAACATATGCATACATATATATTAGTAGGGATCCCATGGGGATGAAAATTTCTCTATCCCTATTCCCGCGAGGGGAAAATCATCCCCATTGGAGAAATAAGAAAAATTGCTATCCCTATATCCCTATGAAAGCTCTACCAAACGGGCACAATCCTTGAATAGTTGCAATTGATACTTGGAATAGAATCTTGCCTTTACTATGGATAGCTCAATTGCCATCAAAACAACAACAAAGTGAACCCGTGTTAAAATGAAACATCACAATTCACAAGTGACATTTTTGTAGTTGTTTAAGTCTTGAATGTGATTTGTATGCACACTTTTTAAAACGTGAATAACTGAAAAGTAAGTAAAACATGTAACATTTTTAATATTTTTAATATGATTTTACTTTGTTTGATTGTGCAGCTTATATACCCTAGTGGGGCTTTACTAATAAATTGAAAAAGAAAGAAATCCTTATTAGTCATTGCTTTCTAATTCTTTGCAAAAAGTGTGATGTCCAAATTGATAGTAAAACCATAGTTCAAAGTATCAAAATATTGTACACAATAATATATATCATTTTTCAAGGTCATCAAAACACTAAATACAAAGATTTAAGAGGTCTCTGGATTTAAACGTTATTAACCCTCCTAGTAATTTATCTTTAATTAATAAAAAAGGAAGTATCCATGGCTTTAAGTAGGGATGACAATTTTCTCTATCCCTGCCAAATAGACCTAGCAAAAAGTTGACCCAACCCACGAAATCGACCCAACCCAACTCAAAAAACAGGGTTAGGGTCTCATATTTAGCTACCCAAATGTGAAAATGAACGACCCAACCCGACCCAAAAAAACTGGGTTGGGTTGGGTCATGGGTCAAACCGCTGACCCGATTGTCAAGTCTAATTAGGATTATTTATGCATTGTTAGAAGTTTCCACTATTTAATTTTTTTCTATTTAGCCTTTACTTTTTATTGTTTACTCTTTAATTTGTTAAATGTTCAAGTTCTTTATTTTATATTTGGAATTTTAAGGTTAATTCTTTTAATTTTGATATTTTTCATGTAAATTTTCTTTATTTTTTTAAATTTCAATTATTTTTTTAGACGACCCGAATTGAGCCATGGGTCAACCCTAACTCGAACATATAGGGTTAAGGTCTACCATTTGACAACTCAACCCAAAATTCAACCTGACCCGAAATACCTTGACCCAACCCGAACCTGACCCACCCAACCCAATTGCCAGGTCTACTGCCAAGTACCCAATTTCCCCAACTCTGATGGGGTCAAGGATGGGGAGTGAATTCCTCCTCCCACCCCGATCCTAATTATATATATATATATATATTATTTATTTTATATATAAAACATATTTAAAAATTTTGTTATTTTAAGTAAATCTATTCTCTTAAAAACTATTAAAAATTTTGGGGATTCACATCCCTGATGGGGAACCTATCTCCTTCGAGAATCAAGGATAGAGGGTCATTTTTATCCCCATGGGGCGGCTATCGTGGAATCTCGTTCATGAACTAAATGAACTTACTCATCTTGTCATCCTGTTAATTTTAATCCATGTAAAATTTTGTTTTTGCTCTTTTTATTCTTCCCTCGTTTGATTTTTTTCTATTTGTTTCTTTTTTCTTGTAAAGTTTTTTAGTATCAAGCATCTAGTTAAAATCTCTTGGCCCCATGAGAAGCACTTTCTTGACAATAGGCAGAAAGCTTGAAGAGACATGAACTTCCAAAATGCAAATAAACCACAACAACCTAAACGTAGCTTTAAAAAGCCAAAAACTGTATGTCCATAGACTCATAAATCCAAATACATGCACATTGCAAATTTGAAATTCTTTATGCACAAGAAAAACAATCTAGTTAGCACTTAGCATGGACTAATTTAATTGATCTTTTGGCCTACCAAATATTTTTATCGAATTCTTTATTGCATTTTCATTTTAGGAATTGAGGGTTCATTTGGTTTGTGGGAATAGGGGTCTGGAATTGAAACCAGTATGGTCCATTATGATTCCAACTGCTTGGTTGGGTGGAATCAGAATCCCATTCCCATTCTTGGTGGAATGCCTGATATTCTTAAGTTTTGAAGGATAGGAAAACCCAACTATCCTATCTAATCATAAGACATGCATTGACACAACTTCTAAGTGAAAATATAATTAATAATTATTTTTTTATTTTTAAATATTACAAAAAATAAAAATAAATAAACATTGTATAATATATTCAAAAAATAATTATTGAAGAAGAAATTTCAATTGCTCAATGGATATGGATATGATAGATCATCCATAGATCTATAATATATTTAATCCTTATGATTAGATCATAAAATATAATTAACTATTACTTATTTTTTAGTTCTAAAAATATAAAAAATCAAAAATAAAAAATGAAGAAGAAATTTCAATTGCTATATGAATATTATAGATGATCCATGGATCTAAAACATACCAAGTCTTTATAGGTATGATAAAAAAAATATTTTCAATTTTTTTTTGTTATTTTATATTTTTTCCAAATCTACATAAAATTTCTATAAATCTATTCATAACACAAAAATGTGATTTTGAATATAATAATTGTAGATCAACATAAATTTAAACATTTCCAAGCATTCAAGTAAAAAACATCACAAGATATTATGTAAAATTGGAAAAACTTACTTTTTGTAGTATTTTTCAAAACTTGAAAAAACTTCAAAAGCATTGATGATTCACTTGTTTTTTTGCCTTTTTTTTCTTTTACATATCTAGCACCCTATAAATGTGGTTTGGAGTTTTAAAGTCATTTGGGGGTGAAAAGAAGGCTTATTTCCCCTTTTATGTTTTTTTTTTTCATTTTTTATCTGCATCTTTTTTGTTGTGTTTCGATCGAATATACTATCGATATGCATAATATACCAATACACCCTCGATACAACCCGATATGGTCCAATACAGATCCAATATGGTGGAAAAAAAGACAATACCACTGATTTTCCACTATATTTCATATCAGGCATTCAAAAATACGATACAGTACACCCATATCAGGCGTATCATATCGAAATTTGAAAACTTGGTGAGGACCATTCTGTGAGGAAATCCAAACTCATAAGCATGGGTTGGGAAGCACTCGGCACTCTAGATGGCGGAACTCTTTATTTCCAAATATTTGTATCTTATGAATTCTCCATATTTGTTTACAAAATAATTGCCCCATATTTGAATGGATGGAGAGGAATAATCATTTGAACTTCATCAAGCCACCAATCTAAGTAACCAATCCACAATTGACTTCCAAGGAGAGTTCTCCGTACGGATGTAAAGCCATGACCCAAACCATATTTCCCGTGCCCCATTGCAAAAGAAAATGTAATGAGCTCTTCCCAAATCATACATATACTATACCATATATGTATTTGTAATTACGTATATATACCCTGTATATTTAAGAAACTACTTAAACCTACTTATATATATATATATATATATATATATATATACCTTATTGACCTTTCAAATGATAAGTCTAACAGATAAATTGTAAAAGACAAAAATGTCCTTAACTGTTCATTAAATTTTCAAAACAACTTTTTCTTCTTCTCAGTTGTATTTCCATAACAGTAATGGACGCCTTGCTTAAACAAAGATGATTGTTGGAAGTCCATTTAATTTTGGTTAGCAGCCAAGTAAGAGACACCCATGATCAATAGAGTTGAGAGCAAAGGCCAGCAACACTTGGCTCTTCCCTTAGGGTAGGTTTTGAAAGTTCAGGGTAGACACAAGTAGTTTCCTAAAACAGGGTATATAACTATATATAATTAACTCTAATAATTATGGACCCAACCAGACCTTATTGTGCTGCGACTGTATAGATGGAAAAGTAAAAGAAAAACCAGAGTGTTGATCTACCATCTTCTAACTGAGAGCCCATTTGGAAGGGCTTCGGTTTTGATTGAACTTCATTCACTGAGCCACTTTGAAGAAGGCAAGAAGCTACTGAAACTAGATTCACCAGAATACTGGTTTGTGTTATCTCAACAAAAATATATTTAGGCTTTCCAGTTTTTCACCAAATATAGCTTCTGAGCTTTTCGTGTGGAGCCCACCTTGCAAACATGCACCAAGTGCTCTTTTGGGAGAGGGGTGAAATGCACAGCTTTTGGCTTTCTGAGGTAGGCCCCTCATTGACTGACATTAAGTTATTTTTGCTGAAAAATCCTGAGTTCAAACTGGCTATCCACAAGGTTTAAAGTATTGATTCATATCACGCTGTATCACGTGTATCATATTGGTGTCCAAGGTCACCGAGACTCAAAATACCAAGAGTTAGGGAATATTAATGCTTAACATTCATCTTAACAAACTCATGTAAATATCAAAGTGAGTAGCAAGTTAAATGGGCGAGTGGAAAAACTAGAAAGGATGGGATTATGAATGAAGTCAAAAGAAGTCATCCAAAGGAACCTAGGAATAGCCCTAATATATGACAAATGAGAGAGTAGACTAGGACGATTTGGTCACATGCATAAAAGACCACCGAAAACTCCAGTTAGAAGAAGTGATTTGTTACAACTTGAAGAGACTAGGAGAGCTAGGGGTAGACCAAAAAGGATATGAATAGTAGTAGTAAGAAATGAATTAGGCACTAATAATTTAACAGTGGACATGGCTTTAAATAGAACAGATTGGTGAAACAGGGTTCATCTAGCCAACCCAAAATAGTTGGACGAGGCATGATGATAATGGTGATGAAATATCAAATTGTAAAAAAATAAAAAAAGAAAATCGACCATTCCAAACACAAAATACACAATTTTTTGGTATCTTGCATGTTGATACTTTAAACCTTGACTGTCCACTGTGACTTTTGGATGGATTAGTAGTCCTAATCCACCTTTATATGCAAGGCACAGAGAAAACCCAAATGAATTTGAATGTAGAAACTTCATTGTCACATTGCAATGATTAGAGGAAAGTTGAAAGAACTCAATGATCATATCACACTAATGCTACACAAATTTATGTAATGGTAAGTAAATTACAATTCTGTCTGCCGGCCATTTCCGGGGCTCTACTGGTTTGTTGATTATGCATTTCCCCATTTTTTAGGTACTCTCAAAAACATCCAAAAAAAAAAAAAGAAAATTCTCCCTAAAGGAGGAAAGAAAAAGAAAACATGAAAATTAAAGATGAGCCAATGACTATCTTGTTCTAGATATCTATCCCCTACTTGATCTCTGCAATCCAAACACCACTTTTTTTTCCTGAGCAGTTTTTTTTCCACCCACCTTTCCTAATCTCTTTTATAGCCCTTTAAGGCTAAAAATTGATGCTATTGGTACAAATACAGAAGAAAAAAATAGAAATTTATGGGCAGAAAATGCATACTTCATTTGATTTTGATTTCTGCAATGACCATGACGCCCTTCACTAGTGACCAAGTTCCCTTTAACCTTGGAAAACCTAAGACACCAGCACCAATACGAAAATTACCAAAAGGGAAGTCAGTGACTCAATCTGGAAATAGTAGATAACTACCTTTTAAAAGTACTTACTCCACAATTAACTTAACACGCAAATGACAAATACAACCCACCAAGAGCAAATAGGTATGATCAAGATCATATTAACATGAATTATAGCAACATGCAAATTGACACCTCTAGGCACAGGTATTTGGAAGTAATTCCTAAGATGGTAATCAAGAGCTAGCACCTTACAAGAAAAATGAAGATCAAAGCCACCAAAGAGGCCCCACTATCCTGGTGAGTTGTTTAATTTGTATCACATGCATATAAATTAACTAGTAACAGGTAACAACATCTACAACCTACAAAGAACAAACAGGCATGGTCCAAATTATTTTACCATCAATGGTTGCAGCATACAAACTGAACAGATTTACCAAAGAAACATACAGCTTGACACTTTCAGACTTAAGTACAATTTTTTTTTTTTTTTTTTCAATCAAGGGCTAGAACCTCCCCAGCAAAAAGGCAAACATCAAAGCCAACAAAGAGGCCCACTGCCCAGCAATGGGATTATTTCACAGACCACAATCCAACTAGTCCAGGCCTATATGGCTAAAGAAGTAATGACTTGCCCAAAATTTCTTAGAGAGAAAATCAGTTATGACAGGATTTTGATATCTCATATTTCAGAAGAATGGAGAATGCTGCCATATACCATAAAGATATGTCTAATATACCCCAAATGGATTGATTGGCATCCGAAAAGGAAATCAAATAAATATAACCCATCACACTGGGTAAGAGGCTCTAAATGCAAACGTTAGTAAAGACTTAAAGAACTTGTCAGATAACTCATTAGATAGAGTGGAGTAAAATTCCTTGTTATACCAATGTAGAGAACATTGATGTGGGCCCCACAGCTGTGGTCCCACTCTGTCCGTAGGGTAGAATGTATCTAGTCACAGCTGTGATCATTTTGCTATTCTGTTATTCCTAGTTTCAGTTTTATATTGTTTGTTATGTGTTAGCAGTTATGATGTAAACACCAAGGGCAGATATGTCCTTTCATGTAACTAGCATAACATATATATATATTAACTT
>NW_010729105.1:437961-464571 GCF_000365185.1 Nelumbo nucifera | reverse complement strand
GGAGTATTAGGTGACGAATAGGATTTTAGTAGTTTAAGAAGGTGATCTATTTGCTCTTTACTGAATGGAGATGATTCAGCCTCGTTTGCTTAGGTATATTCTGTTCACCAGGTTTGTTCGCCCTGCCATTGGATGGTCTCCCGTGCAGTTTGTAGCAATTCTCTCTGGTATGGCGAGGTTTCCCATAGTAATCATAGCGCAGGTTATTCTTGTCTCCAACCCGCTGATTTTGGGATGACCTTCGACTGACTTGGGCCTCGGAAATAATCAGAGCTGACCCTTCCATAGGTCCGGTTGTACCTGCAGCCTTCTTTCCAAGCATCACTTGTCTCCGGCTTTCTTCTCTACGTACTTCTGCAAATACCTCACCGATTGGGGGCAGAAGGTTTCTTCCAATAATTCGGCCACGAACCTCATCGAATTCAACGTTTAAACCTGCAAGAAACTTGAAGACTCGGCTAACATTCACCATCTTCTTGTAATAAGTACAGTCATCGGGTGACTTCCACTCGTAATCATTGAATAAGTCCAGGTCCTGCCAAATTCTCTTAAAGAGAATTAAAATACTTAGTCACAAAGTTCTCACCTTGGCGAATATTTCCGAGTTGTAGAGTTAACTCGTACACTTGGGATTGATTCCCTAAATCAGAGTACATTTGTGAGACATTGTCCCATAATTCCTTGGCTGTAGAATAGCAGAGATAATTTGCCCCTATCTCTTTAGTCATGGAGTTAACCAACCATGTCATCACCATGGAATTTTCAACATCCCAAACAGCATAGGCTAGATCCTTCACATCAGGCTTCTTCGTGTCTCCTGTGATATAGCGAATTTTCCCTCCCTCTGAGATACATGCGAACAGATTGTGACCACTGGAGAAAGTTGTCACCATTTAGTCGGATTGTAGTGATCTGAATAGGGTGATTTTCAGGCAGATTCCGGACAATCTGGGGCTCAGGCTGATAAGGCTGAGGAGGCTGAGAACTGGACGTGACTTCGGACATTTTTTAGGGACAGAAACGCAGAAACAAACCCTAGGTCTTTTCTGCTCTGATACCATAAAGAAGAGACAGAAAGATAATAAGAATGGGATGATTTTTTGTTTCTGTACATCAAAATTTATAGCTCTCTCTAGGATACAAACTATGTAACAAATCTCCCTAAATAAAGGAAAAAATAAAACTGATTTCTAAAAATATTTGTACAGCTCACAAATCTCTCAACTACCTAAAATAGCACATAATATAATACATAATTANAAACTGATTTCTAAAAATATTTGTACAGCTCACAAATCTCTCAACTACCTAAAATAGCACATAATATAATACATAATTACCGAAATCTTCCAACAGGAATAATATGCAATTATTTTGAAAAACATATAATACACGAGTAATACTGATTTTCAGAAAGCATGGAATATCTTATTTTTAATGTCTTTATATATACGGATATGTTTATAGATATATTTATACTTTCATATTTATATTCATATGCATACATATTAAATGTTATAGATACATTTGTGGATAAAATGTCATATCTCTAAATTCATACTTTTTAACAAAAATGTGTTACTAATCTTTTTACCATATCACAAACTAACTAAACATATGAACTATTCTTTTATTTGAACCACTATAATGTAACTTGAACCCTATAATACTTGTGTTGCATACATATTTACTAAGGACTAGAAGGTCCATTGGGATTGAAGTACAACATTTGATTCATATTCGTTCATATCTGTTTTTAGCTATGAAGAAATAATAAACATGAATATGAAAGGTACACAGTTCTTCCACATCATCCTGTTGTATTTAGGGCTGCAAGTTGGGTTGCCCCAACTTGAAGAACTTCAACTACATCAGGTTTGGGCCTATCAAAAATGACAAAATTCCCAACCCAACCCAAGTTGCATACTTAGTTGTTATTGTGATATCATAAAGTATTGGTATGATACAAGATACCTCTTCCTCATCTGTATGCTAATAATCATGCTCAATTTGTTTCTCAATGGTATCTTAGTTGTGAATGTACCCTAGTTGCATCATGGGACCACAATAACTTCCCACATGTTTCATTTTTTCAGGATCAAAACCTACCATATAGGTCCCACTTAGGCCTATAGCAAAAATAGTATGGTTCAAATGACTTTTGATCATCTGATTTTATGGAATTTGTATGAGATCGAATACTTGAACTTTTCCTTATTGACAACAACCAAAAATATTATAAATGTGCTTAAAAATGAATTACAAGAAATTTGCCAAGCACCAAAGCTACCTTCCAAATCAGTAACCAAGGAATCAATGAGATCAGTAGCAGCAATGATCTCAACCCTCTCCTGGAATTGAGCTTGAGTTTCCACAGAAGTCCATGATCCAAAGCATAGAGGCAATAGGAAACAAGAGACATTTTATTTTTTCTAAGGAAAATAGTTAAGAAAAATAAGTCTTTCAATAGATAATTATCCCACCAAGAATCTAACCAGAATTTGGTCTTATCTCTAGAGAGACTTGATACCTAATGCGCTAGGTAAAGGCTTAGTGATGGCAAACATAGCTATCCAGGGTGAAGCATAAGTCCAGTAAACATGCTTGCATATGGAATTCTGTTTTGCCATTCCACTTCAGCGCCATATCCATTGTCAAATTATGAGCACTTAAATCATTTCATACTACTTCAACCTATGTCCTTTTTTCCCTACCCCTAGCTTTTCTAACCCCTTCAACTTGTAATAGATTGCTTCATATCAGTGCTGTAGATGGTCTTCTCTGCACAAGACCAAACCATCTTAGTTTACTTGCTCTCATTTTATCACCTATTGGAGATACTTCTAGGTTCCTTTAAATTCATTTATGAGCCTGTCTGGTGCAGGAGCTGAAGAGTCAAAATTGGAATTTTATGAAATTTTGTATTTTTGGACAGTACGGGTATTTCTGTCATTTTGCAATTTTCTGTGGGGTGGTCCAATGATAGGGTTTAATTTGTCTAGTTATAGTTTGTTTATGTTTAAAATTTCAGAGTCATTGCATAAGTAGGATTAGAGTTATTGAGTCTTCTTTGAATTGAAATAGGATACGACAGATTTGAGTTCTACTAGGATTTTGAGTCTAACAGTGACTCCTAGGATTATTATGACTTTAGAGTCTATAAATATGTATGGACATTTTACACAAAGGCAATGAAGCTTATGAGTTTTCTTCAGCTTATGCTAGCTATGGTGAGTGATTCCCATGCCCTAGAGTGATTTTCTAGGCACCCTGTGAGTGATTCCAGGTATTTTCTCTCTTCTTTCTCTCCCTATTTTCTCTCTTATTCCTTCAAGAAGCCATTACAGCCAACAACAGCCATAACATTCTGATCAAAGAAGACCATTCAAAGGACTAGAACTGAGTTGGTCCTACATCACTGTCCTTCCTAGTTTTTCCAATCATCCATGTCAACATTCACATTTCTACCAATCTCAATTTTTGGGCATGTTGGTTTTTGACTGCCAAAGCTATGCAGAATTCTCTTAATCACAGCATGCCACAAATTATCAAGCTCCAAAGGGAAACACTACAAGTATTTACCTAGATGAGAAAGATTCCTAAGGAAATGCCAACCCATACCTAAACCTCTTTAACATTTACACTTACACACCATTTCCCAATATTGTAACTTCTTTCTTATTCTTTTCATCACTGTTTAAATATGTAATCAATCATGATCCAAGCTGATTTTTGTTTAAATTAATCTCCTTGTGGGCACATGGAGGACTATACGGTTTTAATGAGTCCTCTAGCCCTGTTTTTCTTATGAAGGGAATATGTTTCAGTTTGAATAAATTAAAAAAATAGTCTATTTTTGGAAATTAGTTTGTTTTAAAGTGCAAATAAATGTGGACAAGTCATAAATTAGTTGATACAAATAAAAGTACTGGTATAGTTACTAAACAATCATTAAGTGAAGTAACCAATGATGAAATTAATATCAACAATTAAAAGCGAAACCTCTATATCTACATTTTGTTCATACATGCATTATAGCTCCTAAATTTGTAGATGGTTAAAGTGTATTTTTTCTTTTACATTTTCTTATTATTTTTAATATTTCAAATACTAGAACTAGTATCCCCATGTATCTGTAAAATTTACTTTCATTTCTTAAGTTTATATCTCCAACAATTGATGCATGATTTCCATGTTTAAAAACAATATAACTCTTAAAATTGATTTATTGATAGACATACTGATATTGATATCTCACTCCTTAACTTCAAGGAATCCAAATTCTGAATTTGTTAGGAAAGCACGTAATATCTGTATCCACAGGTTTCCCCTAGGAAAGACAAGGGGCTGGGATGAAGAAGCCCTTTAAAACTTCCAATTTCTGGTCCATCCTGAAAGCTCACAACTTAAGATTCTCAAGGCCACTGAAACTTTTCTATTGGAGAGAAATGGTAACTAATATTCTATCATTATAGGCAAAAAGTGTACATCAGAGGATGCATGACCATATATAAAAGATCAGAAATAACTCCTCATTAAAAAAATTACAAGGGTAAGAAGATATGGCGTATAAAGAGTGTCCTTTCAATGGTTGACTTGAGTTGGAACCCACCTAGTCTGACATAGATAAGCGAAATGATCTCTTTAATGTCATTAAGATAATATGCCAGTCTCCGTGGTCTCTTTCTCAGGTAATACTCCAAATAATAGTGTTGGCAGAATAATCCTCAATAATCCAAGGGATGAACTGCCTGTATTTAGCAACCCTTACCCCATGAGAAGAGCCACTTCTTCAGCTTTGGCAGAATTGGCATCCCCAGTCAGACCATCAAAGACCCACATAATACTGCAATAAAAAAAGGGGGGGGGATGCATCCCCAGTAAATTTCTTCTAAGAAATCCTTAGCAGTCAATACCCATTAGTTTAGAAAATGAAGAGCATAAGTTTAAAAGGGAATAGAATCTTCCCCTTAGAGTATCAAAGGACTCATGCTTGTTTTCAAAAATGCACCTGTTTTCTTCAAACTGCCCATATATCTAACTGCATGGATAGCTGCTTTCCAGTAAATTTTGCCTTCAATTTAACTGAAACACAATTAAAGTTTTTTTATGTAATGATCTCTGACCTAGGCTTTATTGCCTTATTCCAAGGACATGATGACAGTCCATGTTATGAAGATACGGTGATGCTTACTTGTTGACAAAGAGATGGAAAGGTGTGTTTAATATTCTTATGCTGTTTGATCTGAAAGCTTGTTGGTGAAAGGAATGCTCCAAGGGCCAAGTCTATATGAAGTTCTTCAATAATTCCATAGTTAGGTGTACAACTTGGGTAGGCTCAGGTTGAGCATTTGTTAAAATTTGAAGAGTCCTGGATTCAGTGTAATTTCTTCAAATTGGGCATGCAACTTGGATTCCTGGTCATGGTTAGAAAATAGGCAGAGAACTCTCTGCTTGATGCTGAATTTTGGGAACTTAATGATTCCAAGAGCCAAGGTGTTTGCTTGGACAGTAGCTTTGGAGAGAGGTTTTACCTTTGATAATCAATGTGTGCATGTGTGGGGAAGCTAATGAGAGTGTCAGAAAGATTTAATGTGAGAAATGACCATGAGATATCACATGGATGGCCATTTGGGTGGCTCTCATGTGAAGATTTTTGGACTGTGACCCTTTTTGTGAAGGGCATGGAAGAAAAGAAATTGAAGGGCCTTTGACATGATTGGAAGAAACACTTTTAGGCATCTATGGCTGACATGGGATTTTCCTTTTTATTTTGGGATTCTTGATTGGACTGTCATTCTACCTAATTTTAAGGGAGTGGACATAATTTTCTTGGGGATATAGTGGAACTAGTTAGTACTGTATATACAAAGTTTATCTTATTGTCCCAACACCTCTTATTGATATGTCCTTTCTTCTTTGATAAATATTCTGTTATGCATCAAAAGAAAATCATTCAGCTTTCATTTTTGAAACGTTTCAAGTTCTTCCACAGTTTTGTAGACCTCTCAGTAGAAACATGCTGGAGCAAACAGAAGCTTCCTAAAACTGTCCACTCCAATCAACTTAGGGGCTATTTGATAATGGCTTAAGTGGCTGATGACTTGTTAGCTTGTTTGATAGTGGACTAGAAAAAAAAGCAATAAGTCACTCGGTCACTCAGTTCAGTTTCTCAAACAGCCTCTTAAGAGACCCAACATTCAGATCCAGCATTAAAGATGTAATTTCTGAAACATGTACAGAACACCCAAGAAAGGATAGCACAACTTCCCAATATCTTCACAGAAACATTTTTCTTCTGGCTTAGTTAAATGTTTTGAAATCACTCCAAGAAACATAAACTACCTAAAATAACAAAATGCCTCAAAAAAATGAGTATATTCCAGTTAGCAAAGAAACCATATTTCATTGAAAGTTAATGGAAAACAATAACCACTTGGTGAAGTCTTATTGGAAAAAAAAACAAGTATCTAATTTCCTTTTTGGTAATGAAACAAGAATCCAATATAGGTGCATAACAAGTAGCATATAAAACTCAAAGAAATAACTTAAATTTTCAAGTTTTCTCAGATCCATACCTAAGATTAGAGCTGGGACTTTCATTTACAGCAAACAGCCACATGGACATGTAATCCAGATATGGTCAGGACACAGCATAGATATGGAATTTACACTGGATATTGAAGCAATATGGAACTCATCTTGTATTGCTCTAATGTAATTCACAACATGTCAATGCAAAACATCATTGTGCCCTTTCTGTTGCTTGTCAACTAAAAACAGAATCTGTGGGCACTTATATCATCATTCTCTCCATCCTCTTCATCATCACTGTCATCATCATATTCGCCAACATCATTCTCACTCTCATAATGTACACCATTATCATCGCTCAAATATGCACCATCATCTCTGGCCATCTGACCATAATTTTTATTAGTAGTGGTGTATGAGTTCCAAGCAGGAGGAAAGGTCTTTTGCAAGGCTTCTGTAAGCTCGCCACCTGTCCTCTCAATCTTGCGTAAACATTTTGACCAATGAACCGCAGTCCCCATATCAACAGTCAACCCTAGTTCTACCATTTCTTTACAAACAGACAGAATTCCTGAGTAAATGTATTCTTCAGCAACAGTAGCCCTTGAAAGTAATGATGTCATCAGACAATGGTAAACAGCTTTGTCAGGCTTCAAACCGGCCGACTTCATATCTTCAAAGCATCTCAAAGCCTTCTCTGGGAGGGAGGCACGGGCCCATCCATGTATCAGTGTAGTATATGTTTTCACATTAGGCTGCACTCCAATAACTTCCATTTCCTCAACTGTCTTAGTTGCTCTCTGCACACAGAATTCTTTCCTTGGAAGTTGAACTGTACAAATATATTTTCTGATAAAATATAACACATGAATAGTTTGACTAATCACCTAGGGACATACCTGCATGTCTCCAGCCTTGCAGCATGCATTTATGAAAGAGGTGTAGGTGTGGATATCAGGAAGAACCCTTTCTTGCCTCATTTGTTGCATCAGATCAGCAGCCTCCCATACATCACCCCTTCGAGCCCACCTACATAACAGAAATACTATACATGGATAAATATGGGAGAACAACTAATCTAAGAAAGCTAACTTTGAGTACAGAGACACATATAGGAGGTATGTAATAAACAAAGAGATGCAGATGCAGAAGCTGGGGTAGAAGGGGAAAGGGGATAGACAATACAGTTAAAGTTTCAAGTGAAATGCAATTGGAAAAAAAATCAAGTGAAAGGTAGGGGAGGTGGTTAGCTGAGGCTAAAGCCTTGTCCCAACTGTATGGGGTTGGCTACATGAATCCTGTTTTGCCATTCCATTCTGTTCAGTGCCATGAGAAAGGGTGGTTACTTTCATAGGGATGAGAGTGATTGCAACTGAACCAGATGAATGAAAGAAGCTGGTTTCTGGGTGTTACTTTTGTAAGAAGGTTGTTCTTGGCTAGTTGTTTAAAGGAGCTTCATGCTTGGCATTTTAGTTTAAAAGAGGGGTTTTATGCTTCATATGGATTTGCAAGGGAAGGTACTACCATATAGGGAAGGGATGGATGTAATTTTTTTTCTTTTTTCGCTTTAGCTCTTTTGGTGATTCACTATAACCTGGTTTTGTATCTTCATTTTTCATTAATAAATTTTCCTTTAATTATAAAAGGAAATTATTCTATACAATGTAAAGTTATCCTACCCATCAATTAATATGTTGTAGACAAAGGTGTTTCTTGGAATTTTTTGAGCACTCATTTCCCTTGTTACTGCTAAAGCACTTTGCATCCTGCCTGACTTGCAACATGCCTTGAGTAGTGCCTGGTATGAAAAAACATCAAGCTCTAGCCCTTCCTCTTTTATTTTGGTGAAATACTCAAAGGCTTTTCCAGTATCTCCCTGAGAAGCATAACCATGCATGATGGTTGTATAGGTATGCTCATTAGGATTTACACCAGCATGCAACATCTCATCAACTACTTCAAGAGCCTTTTCCATCTGCAATAAATAAGATCATAATAATGTCAACAAGAAAACAAAAGGAGAGACAAATTGCAATAGCTCTGTTAATTTCTTGAATATGAATAGTGTCTATGGTGCATGCTGTTTGTATGCTCATTGTTCTAACTTCTAAAATGTCCAATTGATGGTGGCCACCCTTGATTGAACAATCAAAGAAGTCACTGAAAATAGACCAAAAAGGAAACCTAAGGATAGGAATTAACATCTGCTTGTTTTTGTTGCTTCATGAGCAAACAAGAGATTATGCATTCATTGGAATGTCAACATCCCTGGGAAGCATAACCATGGATGATGATTGTATAGGTATGCCCATTAGAATTTACACCAGCATGAACATCTCATCAACTACTTCAAGGGCCTTCTCCATCTACAATAAATAAGAACAAAATAACAACAACAAGAAAACAAAAGGAGACATAAGATCCCCTAGCTTTATTAACTTCTTGAATATGACTAGAGAAAAGGAATTGGTGATGTTTTCAGAAATCATTTTGGAAATATCTTGATAGTGTTTTCAAGATGTAATGGAAATGCAAATTCCATAGTTGTTGAACTACAGGCAGTGATACAAAGGACTGAAACTAGCTTTACAATCATAATATCAGGACAGGCGGTGGAAGAAGACTTGAAAACAATTTTTAGCTGGCTGAGGGAAGAAATGGAAGGACCATGCAGACTTAGACATAGAATAAGGGAATCCAGATCACTGTGTATAACATTACAGGCAGAAAAACATTGGGTGCCTAGATGTGCAAAGTCGATGTCTGATTCTTGGTCATACATACATACATACATATGTATGTGGTGCTGAAAGGGACCCTTGACATAGCAGCTTATATTGTAATTTTATTCATCTTTCTTCTATTTCTACTCTCCTTGAAGTACACCTTGTACATTTTTGTTGATATGGAAAAAAGTTTCTTTTATCGATACATGCATACATGTTGTTTGTATGCTCATTGTTCTAATGTCCAATCAATAGAGGTCAATACTTGATTGAACAGTCAAATAAGTCACTGAAAATGGACCAAGAAGGAAACTTATGGTAAGGAGTTAATATCTGCTTGTTATTGTTGCTTTATAAGCAGGCAGGAGACTATGCATTGATTGGAAAGTCAATGTCCATGAGCATTTTCACATAGCTAGAAGTATTTCATGTACATTTTAGTAAAATTGCCCAGGCTTAACACCTTTATCTCAAGTAAAATTACCTGTCTCTTTTCAACAAGGCCAAGAACTAGAGCATTGAAATTGTGCACAGTTGGAATGCATCCACATCGCCTCATCATATTGAAAACCTGTAGGGCTCTTCTCATCTCTCCAGCTTTTGCAAAACCATGTATGATTGGCATAAATGTCCGGGAAGTAGGCCTATGCTTCTCTTTCTGCATTTCTTCGACAATACGAATGGCTCGATCCATGTTACCCATCCCACAGAATGCTCTAATAATGTTATTGTAGAGCACCACATCAGGCTTTAATCCTGTTTTCACCACATCCTCAAAAATCGCAAATGCATTTGCCCAATCATTTAGTTTCAAAAACCCATTAACCAACATGGAATAGGTCTTCATATTATGTTTTATGCCACATGATTCCATCAATTTCCCAATCTCCAAGGCTTTGGATACTTTTCCAATCTGAAAAAGTGTATGTACATGGAGTCACATGAGTATTTAAATATCAACATAAAAAAAACTACATGTATCAAGACAAATGATAGAACAAGAGCATGTAAGGACTAAACAGTTAGAAAAGGCATGCACTTGTAGCATACTTGATGAGAATGATAATGATAATCATAATCATAATAATAATAAATGCTGTGTAACTTTATAAAGCCCTCCAAATAGTAGCTTAGTGTAGTACAAGAAAGAAAGAGAAAATCCTATAGAGGGTTTCCCAAAAAAAACTTTAAAGCTTTTCTGCCAAAACTAGAAAAAAGAATCTTTTTTATAGGAAACTAGAAAAGAAATCTTCTTAATTGAATTGAGTTCCTTTCAAAGAACAAGTTGTCTGACCAATTGGTAACTTTTATGTTGACTACTTTATCCCCTACCAAGTAAATTTTTAAGATAAGCATGACCAAATATGACAATCCGTCCTTATCAATAATAAAACCACATGACCATAAAACAAATTAAGTACATTACAGCAGAAGTCCGAGCTTCTTTAGGCCTATATTGGTGGATCTTGAAGGCTTTGGTTACATTTCTATATGTTTCATAGCATGCTTACAGAAGTGATGAGTCCCTTAGGAAGATCTACAAGTTCCCATGTGCCATTTTTATGAAGGGCATTAATTCCTTTCTTCATAGCATCTGTCCATTCGGGTACTGAAAGAGCTTCTGCCACATTCTTAGGGATTGGGACACTATCAATGGAAGTAAGAAATGCACGAAAAGAGGGTGAAATGTTCTCATAGGAAACAAAGTGGGAAATGGGGTGTTTAGTGGTGCACAATCTAACACCTTTCCTATGAGCAATAGAAAGGTCAAGGTCATTAGCAATAGAGGTATCAATTGTAATGGGGTCAGGGACATCATTGGGAACCAAGGTACCTGAGTGAGTATGATCCGCCCCCGAGGAGTTTGATGGCACTGGAGGTACAACTTCTAGATTCTCCACAGCTCTTGAATTTGGTTGGCCTTTGCGACGACGGAAGAAGACACGAAAAGGCGGAGGATCAGGAAGAGGAGGGAGCTGAACCAGTTTCTCCTCATTCCTACACTCCTCATTCCTACACTCCCCCTGAGGAGAAACAGGGAAAAAAAGGCTCATTCTCAAAGAAAGAGACATCCATGGAAACATAGAATTTCTGAGAAACAAGACCAAAACAACGGTATCCCTTCTGAGTGAAGGAGTACCCCAGGAATATGCAAGGAATAGCACAAGAATCCAATTTCCCATGAGTGGGAGACAGATTTTGGACAAAGCACCGACAACCAAATACGCGAGGAGGAATGAGAAGAAGGGGGGCCTTAGGGAAGAGAAGCTGATGTAGGGCTTTGCACTCTAACCAACGAGAGGGCATACGATCAATGAGGTAGGTAGAACAAAGAATAGCCCCAAGCCAAAAACGTTTGGGGACATTCATATGGAGTAATAAACCCCAGGCCACTTCAAGGAGATGGCGGTTCTTTCGTTCAGCAACACCACTTTGTTGTGGTGTTCGGGTACAAGAGCTACGGTGAAGTGAACCACGCGAAGCAAAGAATTCCGTGAGATCACTATGAAAATACTCTTTCACATTATCTGACTGAAAAATTTGGATTTCAGTTTGAAATTGAGTGAAGACCATCCGCTGAAAATCTTGGATAATTTTTGGTACTTCCTCCCTAGTTCGCATGGGATATACCCAAGTATATCTAGAATAATCATCTATGATGGTGATAAAATACTTGTAACCACTCTCAGATGGTAAAGTAACAGGGCCCCACACATTAGAATGAACAATGTGAAAAGGAAATTTAGATTTACTATTTTTTGGAAGAAAATGAATTCTACAATGTTTACTCAATTGACACGTTTGACAAGAGAAATCTGAAACGGACACTGACTTAAACAGATCTGGAAACACCACTTTCAATGACTTAAAAGATAAATGACCAAGGCGACAATGCCATAAATAAACTTGACTCTTACAGGACTGACTCTTAGACTCTATAACATGAAGACCAGCCTTATTCTCCAGCATGTAAAGTCCATCAACCATACGTCTTCTACCAATCGTCCTCCCCGAGGCCAGATCCTGGATCACACAGTAAGAAGGGAAAAAGGTAACTAAGCAGTTTAAGGAATTAGTAACACTACTAACAGAGAACAAATTAATGGGAAATTTTGGAACATGTAAAACATCAGAGAGGGTAAGGCCAAGGGGAAGAGAGACAGTTCCTTGACCAGCTATGGAAGCATATGATCCATCAGCTAGTCTCACCTTGTCTCTTCCAGAAAGAAGGTGATAGGTTTGAAAGTAAGAGGACATACCCGTCATGTGTTTTGACGGTCCAAAATCAATGATCCATGGAGAGTCAAGGGTATGAGAAGCAACATGGAAAATTGTGGCAGAGTTACCTGATGTAGACGCAAATGAGGTTGAGGGAGGAGCATCCATCTGACGAGTTGCTCTACCATAGAGCTCTAAATGGTCACGGAAGGAATTCATAATATCCTCCCTTGGGTCGGATCCAGATAAATGTGTCTGAGTCACAGTATGGATGGGGGGCTGATTCTCTCGAGTAGCCATGTTGGCCATAGTGTGTTTCTTTGTACCTTGCTGTCCTGACCTTTTATTCACATCTGAACTTTGCTTCTTATTCAGATCTTGAGCCCATTTCGGCTTTCCATGAAGATCCCAGCATGTATCTCGGGTGTGTCAGGGCTTTTGGCAATGAGTACACCACAATTTATCTTTGTCATCTATTTTTTTTCTGAAGATCTCCTTTCTTGGAAGAATTTCCTCCACTAGTAGTAACACTCCCTTTCGCGGCCAACACAACTGCATCTCCACCAGAACTGTTCATCAAATTCCTTCTGCTTTCTTCAAATTGTACAAGAGCATAAACTTCTTAGACTGATGGAAGATCCTTAGAACCGAGGAACTGGACCCTAATAGACTCATATGTAGGGTTCAAACCATGTAAGAAAGCAAACACTCTCTGCTGGGAGACGAGTTTTTTGTACAGTTTTGCATCTTCATCACACTTCCATTCCCCACTCTGATAATGATCCAACTCCTTCAAGACAGAAGTCAAGTCAGAGTAATATACAGATAGACACCTCTCCCCCTGTTTACAAGTAGACGATTCTGCCTGTAGTTGGTAGATTTTTGCATAGTGTCGCAGTTCTGAATATGTTGATTTTTCTTGTTCCCAGATCTCATTTGCCGTTTCAACCCACATGAAATTCCTCCTTATTTGAGGTTGCATAGAGATTAAAAGCCAAGACATAACCATGCTGTTTTCCTGATTCCATCTATCATATTCAGCACTCCCAGAATGTGGTTCTTTTATTCTCCCATTAATATAACCTATCTTCCCCATTGCAATGATGTATAGCTTGATCCCTCTTGACCACTCTAAATAATTTAAACCATCAAGAGGGACAACAGCCATGGGAAAGGATAGGTCCACACCCCCACTCATTCCATTCAGCATTGAGGAAACTCCGGATGTAGCAGAATCTTCACCACTCATGATTTCAGATTCAAAAGCAACACCCAAAAGAGGAACACAGCCTTAAAAAGTTGTTACAGAAGGTACCAGCCACTTCCAGACCTTCAGTCCACCAAAAAGCTGCTGTTGCAGCACATAAACAAGGTCCTTACGACCTACGGTTTCACAGGGATCAAACAACCCCACAAAAAAAAAGGAAAAGAAAGAGGTGCAGCTCACCTCACATCCAATTGGCAGACCTAGAACAGGTCCAGCACAGGCACACGGCCAGAAAGGAGAAGAGAGTAAACAAAAGGTACCTCAGTCGAACATCAGGACAGCCGAACAGCAGATGAGAACAAAGTAAAAGAAGGTTACTTCAGTCGAACATCAGGGCAGCCGAACAGCAGATGATAACTTCTGAAAGTCTGTCACCCTCGAAACAAAGTCTTCTACATGCTGGAAAAGGAAAAGACAGACTGCTCGACTTCACCTTTCAGATCTGGACGTCCTGCTCTGATACCATGTTGTACAGGAAGAAGAGAGAAAGGGAGAGAGGAGAGGAGAGACGAGAGGACTGAGAGCCCAAAAAGATAAACTGCAGGCGGCGCAGTATGTTATATTTATACTAGGGCGACAACAACTAAACATAAAGAAAAGGAAAAGTACAATAGTACCCCTGCGGTACTATACATATATAAAATAACATTTGTTAACAATAACCATCCTCCCTTCCCAGTCGTTCTTTCCTCCTTCCCATAGGATCTTCAGTATTGTTACAGAAGTAGATATGACACACTCTTCTTCTTCACTTTCATTCTCCCTCCCTCTTCAACTCTCTTCCCTTTATCTATGTTTATTCGAGATTCTTCTCCAGGATGTTTGGTATTCCATTTTCTCTTACCTCTTCGTATTTCAACTGGAAATATTCAATGACGTTAGCCACTTTCATCCATTTAGCCTACTCTCTGGTAGGCAAATCATGAAGTCTATTTCCTTGGCCAAAAAATTCTGATAAGGTAATATACCAACGCCTGCTGTTTCTTCTACACTCAAGCAGGAACTGCTTTTCTCCTCTATCTATCTTGTTCCTCTAGTTCTCTTTCTTCACTGAGAAGATCAAACCATCTATGAATCCTTTGAACCATTTCAGAGCCACCAGATCCAAAATAACTGCTGCTTGTTTATTCTCTCTAATTTTCAGGTTTGTTTCTCCTTTAAACTTAGAAGCCTCCAAAAGAAACCTTTTCTTCTCCATCTTGTCACTGGAAAGAAGTGCCACTAGCACACACATTAAATTAAACAACAGTTGCACTTTTTCTTTTTCTCTGAGTTTCCATCTTTAACTTTTATCATACAAAGTTATAACCTCCTTTAGTTGCTATGAAATTAATATATTTAAGATATTTTTATCGTTTAGATATGATGATTTGCCATGTATTAAGAGGAAATTTAATGTTCTTAATAAAAAATTGCTGTTTTTTCAATTAAATTCATGCTGAATGGTATATAAAACTAGGGAACTAACCAAGAGTAGGTTCTTTATTTTATAAAATTCTTATTGCCTAGGCTGACCTAGTTGACAACCAAATGTCACCCTGATTTTAGGTTGAACATGGGGGCTGCGGCCTTTGGCTCCAATTAAATCATCAAATAAAGAGATTAGAAGGAATCCACCAGAATGATTTAAACGGAGTTGCCCAGAGAATGAACTCCGAGAAAGTAGAGTAGAAATTCATATAATAAGTAGTAAAAATGAACAAACATGTTCAATAAAAAAAGATTTATTCTTCTTTCTAGATTCTTTTTTTTTCTTACAATGCAATCTGGATTCTCGGATTTTTCAAACAAAACATCAATATGAGTTTTAGTTCAGATTGGAATTTTGATTCAATTGAGAAGTAGGCCTATTTATTTCTGGTTCTAGGACCAACAGTTCTAGAGGTCGACTTGGTTATTTCAAATTGTTTCTCATTATTAAGAAAAGGTAACGAAGAAAAAATACAAGGTTGTTTTATAGCAATAGTAATTAATCAAAGGGCTATGCATTTGACAGCACTTGCCATAATACAAATAGAAACAACAGAAGTTTAACTAATATATCATAAGATGATCAAAGTCTTCACAATTGAATTGAAAAAGAAAATTCCTCTTACCTTTGTATAAAGATTGATAAGGCAACCAAGGCTTATTACTGAAGGCCTGAAACCACATTCCTGCAGCAATGTTTATAGAAAAGATCAGAGCAAATGACTAAAGAATGAAAAATAAAATAACATCTATAATATTAATCAATTATCTTGAGGAATCATTTAAATTAGCTGGCCTTCTTCTGACATCATATAATACAAGGCTTTCTAAGTTAAAGTGTACAGCACTTTACAGCTATGTTACACAGACATGTCAAGGACATGGTAGTAGGCAAAGCGTCACCACATCAGATCATCAGATCATACAACCTAAAAATTCAAGTCTTTGATGACACAATGTGCAGCCATTTGAAGTGCCCCTGCAACATAGCTTACAGGGCAACAATAACAATAGTAGGTTATATTTGCTACCAAAGCAGCAAACATGGAAGCACTAGTTCCAAAGAACAGCATGGAGAATCCATAGTATATTCCCTTTGAAAACAAAGTCATCTTTGAGAAGGATTAGGATAGCATTTAGGGGCATACATTTCTTGTATGTTTTTATTTTTTTCAGGTGGCAATTTTAGCATCCTTTCTTTTCCTTTGTTAAATATTTTGATAAAATCCCGCTTGTTACAGACAATAACAATAATTATGATAATAATTTCTAAAGTACATTCTGCAATATTCTCTTTTCAGACAACATGATCAAAAAATCCAAACATACTAAAAACAGACTCATCGTCATTTTTCTTTCTCTCTCTTTCTTTCTCTTCTAATCAGTAAAATGAAGAGAAGACCCTCTCATACAATCTCTGTATGTGCCAGTGTTTGGTCCAAACCTATTAATTCATGTGGAATCTTGTTAATATTTGACAAGAAGGTTTAAACTTCATAATCATGTTTCAATTGGTTCCAATTTTGAAATGCATACCAGGCTTCATATACATGCATTATGTCCCCAAATGGTTCTGATGTTGTTGATATAATGACATTACGATGATGAAACTGTGATGACAACAACATGATGACCAAGAATAATATGATGATGCTGATAGTTGTGACTTGCAGGTTTTACTGTCATATATATAGACAGGTAGGAGCCAATATTTCCTAGTGAGATTGGTAGCATGGGGGGGGGGGGAGACTTACCAATGAAGGGATGAATCATGTGGAAACGACAATAGCAGAAACTAGAGCAAAGTGACAGCATCCTGGCAGGATGGCTGTTACCATCCTCTTTTAACCAATCCCCTCTCATATTATTTGTATACATGAATATAATCTAATATCTTGATATAAGAGTCCATATTTCACTACTTAACGGTCTCACCCATTCAACCTGAATAGTCAAACTGATGACCTGTTACTAGAAAGAAAACCAAGCCAGTCTCCAGTTTTTAAAATATTGCAACCGACAATTCTCACATAGTAAACTTGACACTTCAACTAATTGAAACAACTTAGGAAACAAATACCCTTTTTATTAATAACAAATCAAATTTTATCTTATAGTAGGAAATGGGTATACATTCAGATATACATAGCAATGCAGAAAAAAAAAAAAAAAAAACATCAAGAAAGTACATAGCCCACACCTGCTCCTGCTCCCTGAGAGCCCCACCCCCAAAGTACAAAGTACAAGAGATCAACCCTGTAGACACGAGAAAAGTAGAGGGATGCTCACTCTGTAAGCCCCAAACTTCTTAGAAACAAAATCGCCCAGCTAGGAAGACCCAATGAGTCTATAAATACCTCAACACCATCTTCATAATTGCTCAGGAATGTTCTAAAAAAATTTGCAAAAAAATATCTAGCTTTCCTGTCTTCTGGATAAATCTCCAAGAGCAGGAACAACCATTCAAGTCTTTTTCTTTCTTTTCTTTGTTTTTTTTGAATGGCAACAACCATCCAAGTCTTCATACAAAAGCCTTCCTAAAACCCGCCAACTGTGTATATTGATCATCCCTTTGAGATCTCATTGATCATATAGCTAAATTGGCTTCACCCTGGAGTCAATTACTCTGATGCCAATTTGATTAATTATTTGTAGATTTTTTGGTCTGATAAAACTGATTTAGATCTATCACAGTAGAAAGACGGAAAGAAATATAGAAAAGAAGACAAGAAAATAGGTTGAAGAGAAGAACTTTAAGGTGTGATCCACATTCCCATTAGTTATACCAACTTACAGTAGCAACAACAGACTAGTATATCCCTGGTTGCATATCCTCCATAACCAAGACATAAACAAAAATATAATAAAATAGAATACACAACCCCCCCACCCCTAAAAGAGTCCTACTTAAACCTGAATACTGATGAAACCAGAAAATATACACACTGTTTAACAATTATGTAATAATCTATCTTGCTGAGTAGAATAAGAAGCATTTTTTTTTTATAAATGAATAAGAAGCACGTTTTCATCCATGAAATAATAGAAAAGTGAGAGGAAGAAGAGAAGGAAAGGAAAAGAAGAGAGGATGGTTTGGGAGGCAAAAAGATAGGCTGGCGGCACCCCTTCTATTTATATTAGGGTGATAAAAAAAATAAGACAGAGTTACAATATTACCCCTGGTGGCACACTCTAATAAAAGAACAAATAAAAACAAATAAGAAAGTATGCTGACAGCAACTGAACTGCTACATTCACAAAGAAAGGCACAAAACAGCAACTGAGCTGCTCAACAAAGGTCAACCGAACTGCCAAAACTAAGAAACCATAGCTGTACAGTAAATTGTAATTGTTTCGAGTCCACATACACTAGGACCTAATCACTCCCAGTCACATACACCACGTGGCAAGGATAATTAGCCCACATATACCCTACAAAGGAGTCACACAACTCCTTACCCATACAAGTAAGAAAGTACACACCCAATGAGAAAACTTCACTGCATCAAACTGTCACCACTTAATCAACTTAGTGTTACAACCAAGAGAGAACAGAAGAGGAGAAATAAACTGATCTGATCAGGCCAATTAGAGATCCTTCACTCCACAGTCCAAAAACAAAGAATTCTGGGCAAGAACGATCTGAATGCTCCTAGAGCACAACAACCAGCTCTGATACCATGTTTTCATCCAAAAAATAATAGAAAAGTGACAGGAAGAAGAGGAGAAGAGAGAAAGGTTTGGGTGATAAAAAAATAAGAGATAATTACAATATTACCCTTGGCAGCACACTCTAATAAAAGAAAAAATAAAAACAAATGAGCATGCTGACAGCATAATGACAGTAACAGTAAACTGACAACAAAGTAATAAACTGATCTTGTGGTATTGTTTCAGGCATTAGGACAAGATCATTAATTTTGCCTGCTCTTTCACTTCTTACAAATGCTAAAATACAGAGAAGCAAAACAACAAAGATACAATTGAGGTAGAGGTACATTTGCACATCCTTTCAGTAGAATGTTTATTTCCCCGTTTCATTACCAAACAGCTTTAAAATAACAATTAAATGATGTATATACAAAACAAGCCCCTGCATCACAAAACCAACAAATGTCTTTTCTAAAGAGCATACCTTAAGTCTTTCAAACACTATCAAACATTTTTCCTCATTGCCAATATTTGTATAACCATCCATCATGGTATGATATATATCAATGGGAGCATCAATCCCTTCTTCTTCCATCTCTTTTACCAGCTCTTCAGCTCGATCCATATTACAGGTTTGACTGCATTTTTATTTCCAAAAGAAAAATTAGCATCAGAAAGGACCTAAGAGGAATCTTATATCTCCACCCAAGATATGCATGTTACAATATATTTTGAGAAGCCACTAAGAAAAGCACATAATGAAAAAAGAATCAAAAGCAAAATAAAATTAAGCCTCTAAACCTGGAACCAGTCAACCCAAGAATCAGACCCATCAGCAAGCTGATTTAAACCTAGATTCAGACATGCTCAACCCAAGCAGACATAGCAACCCAGTTAGTAACTGGACTAAACAAGATCTGGCCCCACCAATGTATTTTATTCAGTGTATTGCTACTTCTCCTTTCAAAAGTTCATTTTCCTACTAATTAGGAAGAAAACAAGGACAAAAGACCCTAGCTTACCAAAAATAAAGTTGTCCAAGAAGAAGTTAGTAATTGGTCCTAGGGCTGTAGTCAGGTCGGATCCAGCCACATCTGAATCCCATCCAATTATTGAACATTGAAACCCAAGATCCAAAATTCAATCAGATCTAGAGATCTAAAATCTGATTCAGATTTAACCCAGGTCCATTTTGTATTTCCCTAAAATAAAGAAAAATAAAAAATAAAAAAGCTAATTATCTACATATGATAAACATATCAATATGATATATTGAATTTATTTTACAAATAATAATATTTGTAAAATCCCTGGATCCCACAAGAAATCCCTCACCAACTTTTCCAATTTTTTACTCACTCACTGGCATCTTAAAAAACAAACATCAAATACACAGGCAAATTGACCAATGTGGCTCTTATCAGTGTGATTCTTCCCCCTAAAGATAGATAGCTTTTCTTCCAAGATGTGAGTCTCTTGACAAATCTTTTTTTTTTTTTTGATAAATAGTCTCTTGACAAATTTTTCTACTACAGGACCCCAAAAGCTACTCTTTTTTGAATTATCTCCCAAAGGAAGCCTAAATACCTCAGTGGCCAATATGACACATCACTAACCCAAATGTTAGCATACTCCAGTATCTCCCCTTCTTCCATGTTAATACCTACAATACAACTTTTGTCAAAATTCACCTTAAGGTTGGAAATTAACTCAAAAAGTTATACAGTCAACTTGAGATTCCTAACCCAGTTTCTATTTCCTCCTTCGCAAAAAAGCAAAGCATCATCTACAAATTGCAAGTGTGCAACTAGAACACTGCCATGACCATTTTTCTAGCCCCTTAACAACTCTTGTAAATCTACCCTAATAATAAGCATTCCAAGGACCTCAACTATCAAAGTGAATAGAAAAGGAGAGAGGGGATCTCCTTGCCTAATCCCTCTCAAGGCCAAGAAGAAATCCACCATAATTCCATTCACCAATAAAGAATAATGACAGGTCTTAACACATCCTCTAATCCATTTACACCATCTCCCCCCAAATCCAAAGCTCCTCAAAACTTCCAATAAAAAGGACCAATCCACCATATCATAAGATTTCTCCAAATCCAATTTACAAACAAATCTTTTCATTCCAGCTCTTTTGAAATCCTCTACACATTCATTGACAATTAGGATTTGGTCAATGATTTGCCTTCCCCTTACAAAAGCACCCTGATTTGAGGAGATAATGAGAGGGAGAGCAACCCTAATCCTCAAAAATAGAACCTTAGCAATTATTTTATAGAGACTTCACGAAGACAAAGGGACAAAACTCACGAGATGTGTTGCATCACTTTTCTTAGGCACCAAAGCAATGAAAATCAAATTAAAGCCTAGATTAATTACTCCCCTTTCATAAAACTCTTCAAGCACTCCCAACATACCTTCTTTCAAAATGTCCAAGTAATCTTGGCAGAAAGCCATTGTGAAACCATCCAGTCCTAGTGCTTTGCATCTATCCATTGAGAAAATATCCTCCCTAATTTCCTCCTGCTCAAATCTCCTCTCCAACCAATTCTTCATTTCACCCAGGATCATCGACCAATCAAGTCCCTCAAGCCATGCTTTTTGCTTCAAAGGTCTTCTATAGATTGATCTAAAATGTTCTTTAAAGGCCCCAACTATCTTATTCTAATATGTCATAGAAATCCTATCAACCACAAATCTTGAGATATTATTCCTCCTCTTCCTACCACAAGCCATTGCATGGAAGAATTTTGTGTTCCTATCACCCTCCTTAATCCACTTGTGCCTTGACTTCCATCTCCAACTTATTTCCTCCTTATGAAGAATACCTTCCAATCGCTTACTCAGGGACCACCTTGATTCTTTGTTACCTTCCTCAAAACCTCTCCTCCTTTTTATCTAATTCATCTATTTTGTTAACCAAAGATTACTTTCTCTCTTCAATCCTCCCAAATTCCAAATTGTTCCAGTACTTGATTTTGATTTTAATTAATGCAATTTCTTGTGAAATTTCATCCCTTTCCATTCAACTCTTGGGTTGCTCTCCCCCCACCACTCTCTAGTCTTTTGTATAAATCTCGGATGACACAACCACATGTTCTCAAAATGAAAAGGAGTCGGTCCTTTACCAACAAAATCCTCCTTGCAGATGGATATAGGTCAATCATCCGAGGTAAGCCTAGGAAGAGTTCTAGACATTAAACCACACCAATGCTCCTCCCAATCCACTAAGAAAGGAAACCTATCTAGTTTGGAGCAAATTGAGCTATCTTGGGGATTGGACCAGGTGTAGCTACTAAGAATAAGAGGCAACTCTTTAAGTTCAAACACATTGACAAACTGATTGCATCTTCTCCTACTTGTGGTGATACCCTTTCTCCTATTATCTGTTTATTCAATGAATCTGATCACATTAAAGTCTCCACCAATGCACTAAGGTCCCTCTCACATTCCTCTTATATCTCCCAATTCCTTCCACATTTCATTCCTCTCCCTATATCCATTCGGACCATACAGATTTCCCATTCAAAACCATCCTCCACTCGCCAAAATTTTATAGATACCATGAATTTGCCCACAAGTTCTTTAATTCCAGTCCTCTCCACAAAGTAACCATACCCCCAAAAGACCCCAAGATGGAGACATGCCCAACTCACTCCCCTAGCCCTCCATACACTTCTTGCCCACCTATTATCAAACTCTACCAATTTGGTTTCCAGAAGGACAATTACATCTGGGTTCTCTTTCCTAACCACTTCCTTAATAATTGCTCTCTTTCCGGAACTACCTAGACCATGGGCATTCCAGCTTAAGATCTTCCTGCTTAATATCTCTCTACTCCCCTCCTATTAATCCTCTTCCTACTTTCTCTCCTTTGTCCTTTCCCTTCCTAAACTAAACTCCTTGTCTCCTTCAATGTCCATCTTCAATCTTTCAACTTCGCTCAATTTTCTTTTTCTCACCTTTCCTTCACCCTTATTCTTCCTTAAATAATTTTGCACATTGATTGGCTCCTTGACACTACACCCAAGTTTTCCAGAAAAATCCACCAAATCCTCATTCTTGACATTTTTCTTCTCCATTGTACCTGCTTTATCTACTTCTCTTTCACTCCCACTCCCCTCTACCCTCCCAACTTCAGTGCCACACTCCTTAATTCTATTAATGTCATCTTTTCCCTCAAATTCTTTTCTCTTTAACTCCTCAAATAGAGCCTCTATCATTTCCCAAATTCTTCTACCTTCCTCCACATCCAGCAACTTAATTGTCCCATCTCCTTCCTTATCCTCAATCTCTCCATTCACCCTTTGATCAACAATCTCACAATCTTGCAACACTAACGGCTGTAGAGAACCTAGAGGACAGCTGACATGCACAAAGCTAATAGTTAGTATCCAAAACCAAAATGACCATTGTACCTGAACAAGAATGCTGAGAAGGCTGAAGCAAAGGTTCATCAGTAGATTTCTGTTGGGAACATCCCCCTATCTATGTTAGTACTCGCTATTCACCCTTAGGAATTTGTTGCTTATCCCCACTTAATGTCTCTCTGCTAGGCCTTTGAAGATCCTCAACACTTACGGACACCCTATCAGTAACTGTTGTTTTGGTCTGGATTTTCTTTGTTCAGGCATCAAAGGTTTTCCCTAACGACCATGTGTGAAATTTCTTTCTAGCAACTCCTGTGAGTCCCTGTCCAATGTAGGCCAGTCTAGTTTGATCACCTCCAAGCATAATGAGATGTTGGATCTGCTGAATCTATTACAGGGCCAAAATATTGACATGCTTAGTGAAGATAAGTGGGTATGAAAATGGAGTAAGGATGGTAATTTTTCAGTCAAGTCCTTATCATTTAAACTTGGCAGTTTTGGGCTGGTTATCTTTCCCTGTAAACAGATCTGGAATGCAGTTTCTCCATCTAAGTCAAATTTTCTGGTGTGGACTATGGTGCTTAGTAAGTGCCTATCAAAAATCAGCCTGGAAAGGAGGAGTCTGCAGCTCTCAAACCTTGCTTGTGGGCTTTGTGGACTGATGCCTGAAAGTACAGATCATCTAAGTATACACTGTTCAATTTCTTCTAGAGTGTGGGAGCATTTTTTAAGTCTGCTGGAGTTTGTTGGGTCATGCTGAGATCAGTCAAAGACCTCCTATTTAGCTGGAATCAGGCAGGGTTGAGGAAAAAAGGAAGAATAGTCTGGAAAACAATTCCTGAAGCAGTACTGTGGTCCTTGTGGTCAGAAAGAAACAATAGAGTTTTCTCTAACAAGTCAAAAAGCCCAGATGAGCTAGTTAAGCAGTCAGTCAGCAAGCTGATCTCCTGGGTGTCGGTTACTGCTGATTTTAAGCACCTGAATGTAGCTGAGTTGTTTAACTCTCAGTCCATTTGGAGTCTGTAACTGTAGTTGATTCTGGGCTTCTTCTGTCCAGGAATCTGTTGTACTTTGTTGTTTTCTTTGAAATAAAATCTTACCTTACCTTTTCAAAGAAAAAAAAGTATCCAGCCTCTTATGTTATAAATTGATTTAAATGCTCCACCAACATAGCTGCAATCTCTTCTTGGTTTGTGACCTCCATCTTTCATGAGTTTAGATATAAAGTTCTTTTTTCTTCTTCCATTTGCCACAGCATGAAAACACTTGGTATTTCCATCGCCCACTTTTATCCATTTGTACCGTGATTTCTGCCTCTAATAAATCTACTCTCTCAACAATGTATCCTCTAATTCCATTTTCAATTTCCACCTTTGCTCTTTCTCTTCTTCACTTAAATGATCAACTACTTCCTTACCATCCAAAATGATCTTTCTTCCACTCCTTTGTTCTAGCTTTCAATCTTTGTAATCTCCTATGAAATTGCGTTCCCTTCCATTTGACCCTAGTTAGTTCTTCTTTCCATCACTCTTAAAATTATTTATGAATCTGGGATGGATCAACCACATACTTTCAAATCTAAACAGTGTTGGGTCTCTTGCCACCACTTCTTGACCTAGCTTCATTGGACAATGATCTGAGGTAATTCTAGGCAAGGCTCTAGCCACCAGCCCTTCCCAATGGGATTCCCAATCCAAGGAAGAAAAGAAATCTATCCAGTTTGGAACAGGTTGGAATGGCTTGATAAATAGTCCAAGTGAAGCTGGTCTGAAGCAAGCATAGTTCCTTCAACTCACAAGAGTTTATGAACCTATTGAAATTCCTTATTCTAGTGGTCATCCTCTGATGTGGCCTTTTTTGTTTTTTTGAAGAGGTAAAGTAAAGACGTATTAATCAAAAAGAAAAGGATTACAAGTGTGACTGTTCACTGTAGAACAAGGCTCTATGCATACTAACACCTTTCAATCACCACCCCAAAAAAATCAACCTCCAAAAAAGGAGAGAAAACATCCTGCTCAAAAAGTGGATTAACACTTAACCAGCCTCTAAGAGTCTCCACTATTAGATTTCTCAGCTGCTCTTCTTGAAAGAGTTCCTGCTCAAAAATCCTTCTTTTCCTTTCGCCCAAATGACCCACAGAACTGCCGGAGGCAAAGTTGACCATTTAATTTTCCCTTTCTTGCACATATTCCCCATATTCCAGATTTCTAGCATGGATTTGAGAGATCTAGGAATGCAACTTTGGAAGGAAATTACCTTGAAAAAGTGAACCCAAATTCTGAGAGAGAACTCACAGTGTAGAAATAAGTGATTGGAATTCTCTACCTCCTTGTTACATAAAACACACGAACAGTCTGGAAGGCTCTTCTGCAGCTACCTAAGAAAATACCTTCACTTTGGATGGAGCAATCACCCCCCCCCCCCACACACACACACATACACACTATTTTAACTGGGAAGGAGCTGTCCTCTTCTGATCTCAGGCCACTGTAAAATGATTTCACATAGAAGGCTCCAGACTTGGACCAAATCCAAACTCTTTTGTCAGGGATCTGTGGATTAAGCCACAGGTTTTGCAATCTGGATAGCAGATCAGCAATTTGGACCACTTCCCAATCATTAAAATTCCTCCTAAATACTAGGGATCAAGTCACCATGTTCCCATCTCTGACAAAGTAATCAGCCACTAAAGCTTCTTTATCCACAGCTAGAGAGAATAATTTTGGGTATACTTCCAAAAGGGTACATTGGAGCACCAAGAATCTTTCCAGAATTTCAATCTAGTGCCTTTCCCCACCATGTACCTGATCCCTTTCAGGAATTGAGGGAAAGCTTTGGAGATTCCTTTCCACACTCCACAACCATAAGGGCAAGTAGAATCAACTGCATCCCATCCATTATTTTGAATGCCACATTTCTGAAAAATGACCTTCCTCCACAGCTCATTCGGTTCATTAAAGAACCTCTAGAACCATCTACCCAGAAGGACCTAGCTGAAGAGCTTTAATTTTCTAATACCCAGACCCCCACTTTTAAGAGACTTACAAATTTTATCCCAGCCCACCAGATGGTATTTTTGGAAATCCTTCCAACCAATCCACAAAAAATCTCTAATTGCTTTTTCAATCAACAAAGCTACCTCTGTAGGGATAGGAAAGAGAGACATGTAATAGACCAGAATGCTGGCCAGCACACTTTTTATCAAATGTTAACTTACCACATTTAGACATGTTAAAGTTCAGCCTGCCCTAGAAATCTGTTTGGCTCGTTAGTTGTAAAGTAAACAGTAAGAAGGAAGAAAAGAAAGAAGAAGAAGGAAGAAAGTAGAAGGAGAAGAGAAAAGGTCTGGTTCGAAACTCAGGAAG
>NW_010729105.1:418435-432347 GCF_000365185.1 Nelumbo nucifera | reverse complement strand
AAACTCAGGAAGACAACCTAGATTCGGCCAGACCTGTTATTATATTATTAATGTGACTGGAAAAGACAAGAGTGCCCTTATTTAAGTAAGAGGCACTCGAACTAACATAATAGTACACGTCAGCACTCTCAACAGATGTACAAAGACTAAAATACCCCTTCACTAACAAGACAGATACCTTGCTTTCCAAGATAGCTTTTTGTTAACCCTCTCCACAACTGGATCCCAAATACTCTTAAAGATACATTTTACCCCTAAAGGCAAGCCCAACTATTTTAACAGAAAAGAAACAATTTTACACCCCAAAAGATCTGCCAACTCAGTCAAATTTTCCACTTTCCTTACAGCCACCATCTGGCTGTTTGCCAGGTTAGTCTTCAGCTCAATACCACCTTAAACCAACAAAACAGGTACCTCAAAGTCAACACTTGCTCTGCATTCGCATCACAAAAAATAGGGTGTCATCTACAATTTGAAGGGAATTCCTTCCCCACTACTTCCAACATCAAAGCCTTTGAGGCAACCACCATCTACAGCGCAGTCATCTTACTTAATCCCTCCATCACTATCAAAGATAACGAGGGTGACAAAGGATCACCTTGTCTGATGTCAGTTATTGGTTTCGTTTGAAAAAGCAACATTTTTGGGGACACAAATGTGTTTTCCAGCAAAGCTAGAATCCTTTCTTTGGAGTTGGCAGCTGAAAGGTCTCAGCAGAAAGGGAAAGGGTGGGGTGTACCCTACCAGAGCTTCTTGCTATTGTAGGGAGTTTTCTTCTTTTATTCTTAATATAATACTTTACCATTTTCTCAAAAAAGTTAAAATCAACTATATAGATAATGCTCAAATCAAATGGTTAAAACCAGTGTTTAGAAAACCAGACTGGACTGGACGGTTGAACTGTGACCCGGGGCCCTAACCAGTTTGGTCATACCCCGATAACCGGACTTGCTCAAAACCCATTGAAAACCGGCTAACCGGCCGGTTGAACCAGAAAACCGGTGAACTAGTCCCGGTTTCATGAAACCGCTCGGGTCCATACAAAAGTGATTTTTTTTTTTTGATAGATAAAGATTTTAAATCTCAAATAATATGCCCATACATAAGTGAAATTTTAAAATGTTAACAAGAATTTGAACTCAAGACCTCTTATTTTCACAGATTACTTAATTACCACTAATCACCTCTTTACTTATGCTAATTAATGATTATTTATTATACATATTACATTATTATGCATGCATTTTAAAGAAAATGTAAGTTAAAAGGCTTGAAACCTAGTTATTTGTTTTAAAAATTAAGAAACTTGTCATCCATCCACCATATTTAAGTACATTAAAAGTTGTAAAATATATTATATATAGTATTTATATGACCCCCGTAGTATATATATATATATGCCACATCATCACGGTCGACCCCAGTCGAACCTCTGACCCGTGAACCTCTCCCTTCTCCGGTTCTATGCCCAGTCCGGTTCTCTGAACATTGGTTAAAACTTAAAAATGAGCTGATTAGACTTGTTTTGGCATGATCATTATTTTAGTTGGGAACCCATTCAACAGTAGCTCCCAATTCTTGATACAAGACAGGTGACAGATATAGGGAGCTCAAGAGTCAAGACCTGTATATGTGTCTTCCCCTGGACCAAAGACATTCCATAAGTTTCATTCACAGAATCCGAAAACATTCAAACATCAGAAAACAAAATGTTTTCATTTCTACGAAAACTAACCAAACCATTTTTACATCTTTCTTTATTGCTATAATTGCATATGTTGGGGTGCTTGATGCAAAACAAAAACCTGATCCTATATGTATATGTATGCATGTATCTATGAGAGAGATGACAACGGTGGCTCTTATCACAAGTCAATAAAACCACATACTAGGTGTGAAATGGTGCAACCATAGTAATCAAGATGATGCCTAGGTGACCAGGCATCATATGGGGGCTTGCCTACAGACCACCTTTTCGGCATGCACATTGGGCATAGGCTCCTTATTAGATATTTTGGTTATGTTTCCATACAGTGATATGCATGGAATCAAAAAATATATGTATTACAAGTCTTTATTGTACTTTTATTCAAGTTTACAATGCAAGTGGAATACCTAATGATGCTTGATTGATAATCTGCTTAATCCCTTCTAAATTGTTTTTGGATATGCCTTTGCTGCAATGTTTAAATTCTTAGAATTCATGCGCTATCCATTGCTTATTTGCTTGGATTCTTTCTGCAACACTTGTTTTCTTGGATTCAATGCATTGCTTATTTGCCTTTTTTATTCCATTTCATTACTATAACACTCATTTTCTTCAATTTATTGACTTTCTGCCTTGCTTTTCTGCCTAGATATAATAAAAATAAATTTGGTATTAATGTACTGTTTGCATATTGCATTGTTTTTCCACTTACATTTGTGCTATTATGGTTCATGATCTTTTGCATGCCTTATTGCTTTGTGTGTACAAGTGATTTTATTCTTTAGAACATTGTGATTTATTACTAGGAATGATATTGGCTTATGAAATAATAATGTGTCTTGATTTCAGTATTATTTTTAATATAAAATGGCAAGAGAATGAATATATGTTGTATACCTATAATAATTCTATAAACCAGAGTAAAACCACCACCTAAACCACACCTAGGCAATGCCTAGGTGTGCAACTAAGCATTTAAGCGACAAGGCAGTACCTTGTCTATTAACCCTGCCTCATACCTTGATAACTAGGGGTGCAACAATACATTCAAGTTGTGAAAAAACCCTAGTTCATTCTAGGTTAAAGCAGAGAAGGAAGAAGAAAGAAAAGAGAAAGAAGGAGAAGAATATTCGGCAGACTAGAAGAGAGAAAAGTGAAAATCACTCTCCCCTAGCCAACCCACTTGACTTTTATTCATAAAACTTAAGTCACAAGAAAGACAATGTTGTCCCTCATAGAAGATGGGACACATAACTTAAACTCAGATACAATAGACATTTCACTTTCAATAAGATACAACAGAATGACCAAAATACCCCTAACTTGGCTTCCAAATCTTTAGAGGACGATGGGGAGGAAATTGACGAGACTTGAGAAGGAAGTGACCAAGAAAACAAAGCAATTCTTGATGAAGTTTACCACAATGGAAGAACAATTGATCTGGAGAAGGTAGTAAATACAGAAATGGAGCTTAGTAAGATGTAGGGTTTATTTTTCTTGGGAGGAGACGATTTTACAAGGAAGGCTTTTAGAGAATTAGAAAAGGGTTGGAAAAAGAGTAAGGCAGCTTTGGAAGAGGTAGAGGTTATTGTTAGGGTTGAAGATAATATTGATAGAAGGAAGTCAGTGGGAGAGGCAGGGGATGGACTCCGATGGAGACAAAAGGAGGGTGAGGTAATTGCAGTCCAGACTTTAGAGAATAATGCAGTGTTGGATCTAGAGAGGATCAAGGCGATCAACAACTCCAAGGATCCAAAAGACCCAAAAAAAAAACACTCTAATGCAGTAAGATGCGTCAAAAATCAGAGAGATGTCTAAATTGTTCTGGTCTCAAAAGTGAAGAAAACTATGAAAGCTCCAAAGAGAAATAAAGAGGTTCTTCTTCAAGCCACTGGAGGAGCAGCAAGTTACAGTGAAATGATGGTGAATGTGTTGAGGACTGTAGTGTTTTGGTGTCTGTGTTTTCTTCTTTGGAAGTTCATGGGGGTTATAGCGTTCTAGATTCGGGTCGATACAGTGGCCTGTTATTGAGAGTATGCAGTTGACAGTGGTAGATGAAGGGTATGGCTGAGGATTTGAGTGTGTTGGAGGTTGCTTTGATGTTTTTCCTCTATTGGGTGACTTCTGGTCACCTTTCGTTTACCTTCTTTCTTCTTTTAATAAGTTTTTATTTTATCTTCAAAAAATAAAAAAAAAAGGCATCACATAAACTGATGAGCCAAGATCTTATAACAGAATACTCACCAATGGGCATAAATTATGTTACCATATATGATAGCATTCAAGGTTGTATGCCTCTCTTTGGCTTCCTTGAACCATTTATCTGCAGCTCTTCCAATAGAAAATAAACAAGTATTAGGGAAACATACAAAATCACATACCTATGATTGTTTTATCATCAATAACAAAGCATATACCCAGGCTTTCATCCAACCAATTCCACTGCCTAAAGATTGTGATGATATAAAAAGATAGGCTGCTCCTAAAATAATGTGTTTACAAGAAAGATAATAATAGAGATTCCATGACTATAAGTAATTTTAACATGGGAGTGGGGACTTTCATGTCCAATGAACAGCTCAAAGGATAATAAGCAACTGCAAGTGAATGCATGTAATTAATAAGTGCAAGAAAATAAAAAGAAACACCATAATCCTACAAGAATGATACTTTGGTTATATGTGGCAAACCCAATTTTTCTAGTTGAACTGACAAAAGTAGATATTTTGGCTATATATAGATAGGGCACATCAACACATAGATGCAGTATCATCACCAACAATTTCTAAATTATTAAAACATCTTCCAATACCCAAAATCTAAAGACAAAAATATGCCTAGGTACTAATACATGTCTGCTGAAGACTTCATTCAAGTTAACAAGGAACTACACTCCAAGTTAATTAACTCCTGTAGAGAAGATGGGCCGAATGGCCCATAGGCTGTTTATCCTTTYTTATYYTTTATGTTCTTTDCTKTAATGGGCCTTATTCTGGGCCTATTCTTTCTATGTTATGTTCTTTTAATTTCTTGCCCAACTAAGGGCCTCTTTGTAAATTATCAAAGTTTAACTTAATAAAATAGTGGTAGGGGTGTAAGAGTGGAGATTAAGGTTCGAAACTCTCTTACTCTGAACCCTTATTGCCGCCATCTTCTTCTTTATCTTCTCTTCCTTAGAAGAATGATTTCTGTAAATTTATTTTGATTTCTGCATCTGTTCTAAACAGTCCTTTATTCTCAAAATACTGTTTTTCTTCTACTCCAAAAAAATAACTTGGTTTTTGGATGGTGATAATAGCTGTAAGTTATTAGTTCCATTTCAAAACTACTCTCAACTCTTGTTTATAATGTTTATATAATTACTGAACTTCATGGAAAAAAGCAATTGTATGAAAAAAGGGTTCTAATGTCTATATTATCTATCATCTAAGATTCATATGGTGCATGTGTGCAAGGAAGATATTTTCAAAGTGTACTCGTAGCTTTAATAACAACTACTAAAATATCCAATATTTTACTCAACCTCATCTCCCAATCTAAAAAGAGTTTTAAATAAAAAGATGGCAACCAAAACAATAAGGTAATTCTAGTTAGCCCCACAAAAACAACTTAGTTTTTTGAATAATGATAGTATCTATATGTTATTGCAGTCAGTCTGATAATGGTCGAGTGACACTGCTTCTTCAGTTCAAACCAAGAAATCCCTTCGATATGATCCAAAATGGATCTTGTTATATCATTGATTAGAGATTTCTACATGAAGAATACGAATCGGAATTTGAAGGGAAAGGTAGCTCTTAACCCACAACAAATAGAGGAGGATTTATTCAATCACATAATTTGGGCTCCTAAAATATGGCACCCATGTGGCAGTCTATTTGATTGTATCAAAAGACCCAATGAATTGGGATTTCCCTAATGGGCTAGGTCATTTTTGGGAAAATGAATCATTTACCATAAAGAAGATGAGCTTCAAGAGAATAATACAGAGTTCTAGCAAAGTTGAACCATGCAGTACTAGGCACGAGATAGATCTTCCAAAGAATAAGGCTTTTTTCGAATAAACGGATTCATTTGGAACCCTGGAAATAGGGTTGGAAATTTTGACCCCAACCCATTTGACCTACTCATTTAAATAGTGGACCAATATGTGTCAATTGACCCACTAGGGTCAAGGGAAAAGGGTCAGGGTGGGTTGGGTCATGGGTACCCATTGGGTCAAGATGGGTAAAGCTCACCACTCATAACTTCTTCATCGGTCACCACCAATAGTGCTTTGCCGCCACTTTTCTCTTCTTCCTCTCCACTAGAAAAGCAACCTTTGTTTTCTTCTAGTTTGAGCATTTCATCTTCTTCACTAGTGACCACTAACAACGCTTTGCCACTCCTTTTCTTCCTCTCCACGGAAAAAACGATCTTTGTTCTCTTTTTGTACTCCTTCAGTACAAAGAAGATTGACCCCCCCAACCCTCGACATATCACCGAGATTGATCTGACTATGGTGTGGGTTGACCTGACCAATGGGCCTCTTCCCTCTTTTTATTCTTCTCATCATCGGTAGCTCAAGCAACAAAATAGGGTTCAAGGATGTTTTGGTATAGAGAAGATAGAACCCCCCAAAATTGCCAGGGTTGATCTCATCTTCTATTAGTGCTAGTTGACAGAGGATGTCAATGCTACTTGATAGAGGATGCCCAATTACTCTAGAATTTTGAAATTTTTATTTATGGTTAATGTCTCATGCTAGTTGACAGAGGATGGTCGATGCCACTCGATAAAGGAGGTCGACTTCTGCTACTCGTCAAAATACTCTAGTACCAACAATTTTATTTTTGCAATTTTGAATTTTTTATCAAATTTTCTTTATTTGTAATTTATGTTTTTGTTGAAATTGATACTTGAAATATATATTTTTTTGAATTTTTTATCATTCTCTACAATTTCTACTTTTTCGGTCATATATATTAAATTTTTCTCATTTTCTTTTTCTTTTTTTTGTAATTTTTTCTTTTTTTTTTGCTGAAATATATAACTTTTTGAAAATTTTATCATCTTTTGCATTTTCTACAATTATTGTTTTTTAGTTGAAACATATACTTTTGAATTTTTTATATTTTTATGTGTTTTTTGCAAATTTTTCTTTTTTAGTTGATATATAAAGCTATATATATATGATTTTTTATCATTTTATGTATTTTTTCTACAATTTCTATTTTTGGCTAAAAACATATTTTTTGAATTTTTTATCAATTTAAGTAATTTTTGCAATTTTCATATATACGGGTGACCCGACCCATATCTACCATGTTGAAGTCATGAAAAAGGACAAATGGTTCTCTTAGATTTGATTTTTGGATATACGGGTTGACCCTTGACCCAACCTAGTTGTGGCATTTGATTGAAAAAATGTAAAAAAATAAAAATAAAACAAAGGAAACAATCATTTATATTTGGTGAGGGTCAATACAGGTGGGCAAGGGTCAAGGTGGGTTGTGACCCACTAACAAGCATTTATAGTGGGTCATAGTGGGTTAGTGGGTCAATATGGATGGGTTGGTACACACCCAACACACCCATTTGCCACCCCTACATGTAGATCATTTCTTTTTTTTTTTTCTATTCAAAGATCAGCCCTCTGTCTCTGTGTTTTCACGTCGAGAATTCTTTGCAGATGAAGAGATGTCAAAGGGGCTTCTTACTTCCCAAACAAATCCTCCTACATCTATATATAAACATTGGTTCATCAAGAATATGCAAGAAAAGCACTTCAAATTGTTGATCTATCGCCAAAGATGACTTAGAACCAATAATCTATTATCTAATGGATCTTTCCATTCTAATACTCTCTCTGAGAATTATCAATATTTATCAAATCTCTTCCTATCTAACAGAAAACTATTGGTTCAAATGACAAAAAGAAACATTGTTGAAACCATAGTGTTATCCTACCTTGTGTGTTTTAGACCTAAAGCAGCTAACTTTTCAGTTTTTAAATTTGACTAACAGGGGATGCTAGGGTTGTGGAGGTTGAGTGCCCCTGGAGGAATTACATCCCCAAAGAAACTGATATGACCCAGAAATTTGACACGCAGTTCACAGACATACAGCAGCGTTCACACACTCGAACATCAACAAAAGAAACTAGTATTCATTCAGCAGAAAACATTAACAGTTGGTCGGTTCTTCGAGAGACCGCTGGCTCTCCCAAACACTCACAATATTCTTTACTCAAAGAAAACATACCACCCCCATCCCCCAAAGCCCCTTCTTATACTCTACTGATAGCATAACTGACTCCCTCTATAAATGCCCAGCTGGCCTAGTTATAAATGCCCAAAAACTCTTCTTATTCATAACTGACATAGCTATAAATGCCCCAAGACTCTCCTTATTCCCTCCAGCTATAATTGCCCTCATGTGATTAATTGTTCAATTATTTCCCCCCCTTAGCTGATTGTTGACCTTTCCTCTTCCTGGCATTAATTGGGGCCTATCAGAAACATGAAATAATACCTCATGTATTTGCACAAATTGATGGAACTGTGAAGTACCAAGCAATAATTTTAAGCCACCATGTGGGCTGCATGCTGCATTTAACATAATCAAGATATCTCTAATAAGTAGTCATCATGCTTCCAATATTACCTATTTGGGTCGGCCATAAGCTAGAGTTTTCACTTTTTACCACAATGAGGACTGGATGGCTTTTACTTGGACTTGTTTTTTTAGAGTAAAAATAAACTTTATTAAAAGAAAAAAGAAAAAGGATCTACAAGCAGAGCAGCCACCAAAAATAAAAGGCCCATTTCCCACAATAGACATGTTAAACAGAACCATCCCAAAGCCCAACATACCCAAAACACAAACCTCCTAAAGCCGAACCAAAATGACCCACTTAGAAACACCAAAATCTTGGCCGACCATTGCCATAACCATACCCAAAAGAACCACACCTGTAACCCTAGAATAACCCACATCAACAAACAACAATCTTGGAACAACTTGCATTGAATCTCAAACAAGCCTCTGCTACAATACATAGCTTTGATATGGATTTGCCTCCTCTTCCACCCCTTCCTCATCCCTCTGTGTTTTTCAGGCCTCTTCCTTTTTTAACCAAGCAATCAATGTAGAAATCTATCATATGCTTTACCCTCTTACATCTAGGAATGCCTCCAAGTTTGTAACTTGCTCATATCACTATCCATAAACATGCTCTAGAAGATGGATGTAGAAAATCTCATTTTTAGTGTGGTTTGTCAAAATTGAATGAGACACTTGACCATTTAGAGAGTTTCACCTTGTAAGACAACTACATACTCAGTGTTTTTCCAGGAAGTATTCCATTTAGAGGTCAAAATTGTCTCCATCACAATGTTTAAGATACTTCTTGCCAACTTGTGTCATAGTTTGGATTGACCAACAAGGAAATTCTTACATGTTATAGAGTTAGAAGATGGACGGGCCATTTGATAAGCTTAAGTGCAATGCAATGGAAGTGAATGACTTGCTGCTTTGTCTTTAATGGATAAAACAATTAAATAAGTAAATATTCAATGGTGCAGTTGTCAACCTAACTTCACCTTCAGCCATTAAAGAGATTATGAACCTCTTTAAAAGACAAAATAACAAGTCATTCAGTTCAACCATTTCAGCAGTTATCAAACAGCTCTTAAGTTTAGCCCCCATGGTAGGAGACGTTATGATTGAAATTGTTGCAAAGATAAAATTCAATCAAGCATTGGAGGTCATGTTATGACCTCAACAAACAACTCTTTGGGTCAACCATCTAGGTCAAATGGGTCAACCCATGAGGTGGTAGGAGACATTATCAAACAACTCAGTTTGTTATTTCTTGACCTATAGTGTTTATATAATTACTAAACTTTAATTAGAAAATGGATTGTGCAAAAGATGCTCCACTGCTTATGGTTATTTCTACTATATCTAATATATATAATGTTCATACATACAAGGAGGGTATCTTGCCTTCAGAGGTTACTCTTAGATTGAATTGAACTATAAAAAGATTCCGCCTTCCCACTCAACCATGGCTAAATAAAGGAATTCTAATTAAAAGAAGCTACAAATAATACAGTAATTAAAAACAAAGGGCTAGTGCATGCTTTTATAGCTTACTTAGAAATTTGAAGTTTTGATCAAGTTAGCAACTCTTAATATGTGATAAAAACAAAATTGTCAAGGATACACCTAGGCAGGTGCCTAGGTGACAAGGCGCCCTGGAGGCTTTTCTCGCCTAATCACCAAGCAGTTTTGCACATTATGTTATAAAATACTTTTATATTCTAAATTTTTTGAGATTATAATTATATAATAGACATTATTAAACAAAAATATTCATTTTATGTGTTTATATACTAATTTCTTTTTTTTATTTTCTTATTTGTTAGGGTTTAATCACATTGCTAAATGTTGTATTTAACCCTAAAAGACTTCAAAACCTGAACCAATAAGGAAGAACTTAAAATTTTGCCTAATCAGATCATTATCTTGTTCAGTCCCCATATCTTTTGAATTTTCTTTTCTTCTTTTTCTTATGAATATGTTGATTTTCTATACTTTAACATGAACATTATACTTTTCTTATGAAAGTTATGGATAATTATTAAGGAAATATGGTTATGGAACCTAGGGAACTACCCTAGGATATATGTTTTTTACTTGAAAAAAAAATACATTGCCCAGTCGACGCCTAGGCAACTAGGCTACAAGGCACTCCCCTGTTGCCTAGCCTCACCTAGGAGTCTTGAAAATTTTGTAAAAGAAGGGCTAACAACCAAATCCCAATAACATGTACTGATTACTGAACCTTTATACATGACAAAGAAGGGCTAACAACCAAAGAGGCTTATTATGCTAAAACAATATAGGAATAGGACCAGTCAAAATGCACAGCTTCCCTCCAAGTTAATTGGAATTGCTTGTTAAAAAAATGGAGTGGATGACAAAAAAATATCAAGGGGATAAAGGTGCACAACATCCTATATATCATTCCAATATCTACATCAGATCTAACTACAAAATAAATGTCCCTGAGAAAGATAGGAAACTGTATTACACTAACCAACAAATGAAAACTAGAACATTTGAATTGCAAATATACATGTTTTACTTACTCAGCATCACCAATTTTGGCAAATCCCCCCACAATAATACTATACGTCACCAAACTCGCTTCGATGCCCTCTTCCTTCATTTTCCTTAAACAAGATAGTGCTTCATTCATGTCTCTACCAACTGCATAAGCGTGAATAAGGCTGCATGAAATGAACTACCTTTAATCTCAGAAGACAACAAATCCCGATAACTTAATAGGTAAATTACTTGTACCTTCCCTCGGGTTTACCTATTAACTTACTCACCCCTTATATTTTGGAGTTTGAGTTACTTATTCCACCCCTCCATTAACTTGCTGTCATCTTCAGTGGAAAGTGTTCGCATGACATTTAGAATTTTTTAAAATTCTGTATTACCCTGTATGTTATATGGATAACCCTCATTCATATTTCTTAAAAAAGGGGCAAATTAATGTTAAGGTGGGAATGAAAAGTTGAAAATAGGTTCAAGAAAAATAAAATAAATTAAAATTTTGAGATAGTAAACTCTATTTAGTGTTTAAAGATGAGGTTACCTTTATCAACATCAAAATATATTTAGAGACAAAGCTGGTATTTTATTATTAAAGACATTTTGGCAAAATACTTAATTCTGTCTCTTCTGTTAACAAACCCCCTATAGTTTTATGGTCAAGGGGGTAAAAGCTAATAGGTAAACCTAAGGGAAGGTCCTAGTATTTGATCAAAACCCCACAGGAGGTATAAGTAGTTTCCCAAACTTTGTAAAAAAGCACATAAAAGCGCAGCCAACTATTACTTGCACATAAACAAATTAACTATTGCATCACTATTATAAAATACGTAGAGAGAGGAAAAGAAACAAATGCACTTCACTGAAGTTCATTAGAGAATATCAAATGATGAGATGGTTAAACAGCAGTTGCTATACTAAAATCGGAACAAAGTAAATTGAAAAGAATGCAGATAGGTAAGGACTAAGGAGCACATACTTCGTATAGACATGTGAGGTTGGTTCTATTCCCCTTGCTCGCATTCGCTCAAAAGCTTCACGTGCATGATGCATGTCTCCTCGACGTGCATAATAGTTGATCAATAACCCAAACTCTCTTCTAGAAGGCTGATAATCCAAATACAGAAACCTTTATTTATACAGGACTTGTGTTAAAGTTAATATAGATGTTTACAACAGGAGAAATAATCCACATTATTCCATTGAGTACTGAAGACTTAGATGTTGTACATGTACAGAGAACCACTGCAAGCCTATAGTTGGTGCCTAAGGGTTGGGGCCTCAAAAAAACCTAGGCGATAGTTGACTTGTAGGTGAAACTTTAACTACACTTTGGAAAACACCTCAAGGTTCAATCTTGAGGCTTTCACTTAAAAATATAAGGCATATTCCTCAAAATCTGAGACAATGTATATATTTATGTTTCAACAAATTTAAAATTGTTTCAAGATATCTTACATTTAAAGCTTGGTTATGGTTTATTAACAATTTATAAGACTAGTATGAGATTCTCTAAAGATACTTATTTCGTATAACCCTTATTTATGTGATCATTTATTCACCTATTTGTTCTTCATGATTCACATATAGAAAGTCAATCATATTGTGCATATTTCCATACTTTTCCTTATTTTAGTTTCAAATTGTTCTTAATGAAACTCATGAGATGAGGCTTATGCCTCACACATCCAAGAGCCTTGGTGCTTGGTGTAACACCTCTACATTTTTTTTTTTTTGATAATTTGTAACACCTCTACATTTTTAAAATTGGTATTACAGACAAATCCATATATACATAGAAAAGGATTGGGTTCACAAATGCAGGTTCTCTCTCCTCACTATTGTTCTTCATGACCCTCTCAAAAAAGTGTTTTTTTTTTAAATAAAAAACCATGAAATAAATACAATGGTATTAGAATTAAGTGTCCAATTTACCTTGGAAAATGAAATTTGGTATGCCTATTAAAATTTTGTCAAAATTTTATCAATGTGTGTACTAAGTCTTATGTCCTTAACTCTCTAATCAATCTTCTCTTGATCAACTACTCATTAATTATCACATAGAGCATTTTAACTAGGGCAATGGAGCAGGTCAAGCCAAGATCCAAACCTGTAACATACCCACAGAATTAGAGAAAGAAGGACAATATAGAAGTGTGTAACTTCAGTCCAATATGAGAGAAGAATACTGTTGAGTTGGGCCTAGTTGTTTTTATTCTTATTTTAAGTTATTTAGTTAGGAAGTTGTTGGGCTTTAGGCCCATTAGTTTATGCTTTTAAGTTGTGTCTGTTCAGCTACATTAGTAGCCGCCCTACTAAGGGCATCCTTGTAATATCTCATCCTTTAAGTTAAGTATAAATTATAATGAGGGGTTGGTGGCTAGGGTTTATTTAAGAATCCTGGTTGACTTCCTACTCTTTTCACCACCTCTTTTCTTCTCTACTGCTGAAATCTTCATCTTCCTCCTCTTTCCCTTCACAAGAAATTCRACTAAATCTGCAATCAGTGATTTCTACTTGGTATCAGAGCAGGCCGAAGGTTCCTTGAGTTGTTTTCTCATGCAGTCCTAGATCGGCCGACTGCAAGGTGATTTAAGAGGCTGATCAAAGATCTCAGGTAAGCCCAGTTTTTGGATTTTTTTGGTGGATTTGTTTGCCCTGTAGCTGGTCTAGGGTTTCTCATCAAAATCAGGAAAAACTGGAGAAAGGGGAAGAATCTTGTTTCTATTGGACTCTTCAATTTTGACCTAGGAAGTGGCACCCTAATTTTTTAGGGTTCCTTGGAGTTTTCTGTAAGGGGTGGTTCAAGTCTTGCCTGATTTGGAGGCTTCTAGAGAGAGCGGCTGCCTCTTCTCTCTCTTCTCCCGTCCTGCAGAAAATGAATCATTTGTGGGAAGACAGTTTAGGACACCAGAAAGGTGTTGTTAGTTCCAGAAGTGTTTCGTTTGATCTTCTTGCATATTTTAGTTATTTTCTTTACACTTTTTGAGAAGCATGGAGGGTCACGGAGTTGAAAATAAGCCCAATAGTGAAATGGGACCAGTGAGAGGAGATGTTGGAGACCTTTTCGGGGTTGGGACCATTACAACAGTTAGG
>NW_010729105.1:398838-413839 GCF_000365185.1 Nelumbo nucifera | reverse complement strand
CCTACTAAGGGCATCCTTGTAATATCTCATCCTTTAAGTTAACTATAAATTATAATGAGGGGTTGGCGGCTAGGGTTTATCTAAGAATCCTGGTTGACTTCCTATTCTTTTCTCCTCCTCTTTTCTTCTCTACTGCTGAAATCTTCATCTTCCTCCTCTTTCCCTTCACAAGAAATTCAACTAAATCTGCAATCAGTGATTTCTACTAATACTACTTGCATTAAAAGAAAATTAAAAAAAAAATGATTATAAGGCCAGCAACATTCTACAAGCAGAGTGTTGGGCAATCAAGAAACAATATGTCCAAAAAATCAATGTAGCAGAAAATATGAATGTTGAGATGGATGAGTGGGAAAACTACAAACAATAAGATAAAAAATGAACATAATCAAAGAAACATCGGAGAAGCTCCAATAAGTGATATACTGAGGGAAAGTAGACTATGATGGTTTGGTCACGTATAGAGAAAGAGAAGACCATCTACAGAACCAGTAATAAGGAATCTATTATAAGTTAAAGGATCTAGAATAGCTAGGGCCAGACTAAAAAGGGCATGAATTGTAGTGAAAATGATTTTAAGAGCACATAACTTACAATGAATATGGAACTCAACAGAGCAAAATGACAGAATAGGATTAATGTAACCAAGGATCAAAGTATCGGTATCGGGTATCATATCGTATAAGTCGGATACGGATATGGATACGCTTTGGAAATGCATGGATATGAATGAAAGATATAAAAACGCTTGGATACACAAGTGAAATTCATACAAATCACATAAATGCATTAATCATACTAAACCAAAAGCTGAATTATCTACGAATAAGGTATAAGCACATGTGAAATGCATACTTCAATAGGTTATATGAAGAAAAATATTACAGCAAACAATACTGGGACTCTAGAACATTCAAACATTGTACAATAATTATCACTCTTTCAATTTTATAATTATAATTTTCAATTTTTATTAATTATGGGTATATTTATTAATTTAGTATTTTATTTAAATAATAACTATTTTTTAAATAATAAATATGCTTTCGTTTTTAACATATAATGTTTTATTTTACACATAATTGTAAAATAAAACAAATAAATCATTTAAGATAGATAAAATAAATTATATTTAATTTTCAGTTTTTATTAATTTTTTTGGGAAAATTAAATCTTAAGTTATTCGTTTCAGTTTGTATAATTATAATTTTCTGTTTTCCATTAATTTTGTTGGGAAAATTTATTTATTTATAATTTTTATATAATAACTCTATTTTTTCAAATAATAACTATGTTTTCATTTTTAACAAATAATTATGTGTAAAATAAAATATATAAATCATCTAAGGTAGATGAAATATATTATTAATATATTTTTTAGTTTTTATTAAATTTCTTGGAAAAATTAAATCTTAAATTATTTATTTCAGTTTTCATACTACTGTTTTTTAACTTGTATTAAAGATGAAAAACAATCCAAAAGTACTCAATGTACAATTTTGTCAAACTAAACACGGATACACCTCCATATCGGTGTGTATCGGACCATATCCATCAATACGGTGCGATACGGCCCAATACGGAGGCGTATCATACTATACACAGGACTCACAGGATACGTATCCAATCGTAGCATATCCTGTATCCATTGTCATGGATACGGATACGATACGCCTCGTATCGGGAGTATCGTATCGATACCTTAATCCTTGAATGTAACCAATCCCATATGGTTGGGACAAGGCTTAATGGAGTTGAGTTGAGTATCAATAACATAGTATTTTATTAATATGAAAATTAAGCATGGTACAACAGAAAGCTATGGGGAAGAGGTAACCTCCCCAAGAAACAAAAAACAGGTTACAACCCAGCCTAGGAGGCCAGAACATTTGTTCCCTTCCCACCCCTTGCTTAGCAAGTGCATCCACAAAAGAATTGGCACTTCTCTTTACCCATTGAATCTGAATCTCTACTCACTGAGTTAACCATATCGAATTGAGTTGAGTGTGTTTTAAATTTAGCTAGGGAACTTAATGTCAAATTAGGAATTTTTACTGTTTTATTTTTTGTAAATTTTACTATTTTTGAACTAGAAATTTGGAGTCTATAAAAATGGTGCTGTAATGGCATAAACCTATCATTACATTGAATCTAAGTTTTCTATTGAGAATTTATAAGTTTTTCCTTGTCAATTTAAAAGGCCTTCTTGCAAATTCAACAGTTCTCTTAACAGGGGACAAGACAGCAATCTTGTTCTCTATCCTTTCATGCCTACCACTATGTTAAAAATAGCAAAGAAGCATCTAGTGGTTATCTAACAAAAAGATCCCAAAAAATAACAACACCAATACCTAGTTTGCTAAGCTAAACTTTGAGTCAAATTAGAATTCTGGAGTTTTTAAGTATGGCACTAAACTGGCGCAAATCTAGTAATGAACGACATTTGAGTTTTTGATTGAGATCTTTCCAATTTTATATTGTGAACTCAAGAATTCTCCTAATAAATAATAAAATAAATATCTTCAGACTCTAAATATGCTAAATGGTCAGAATACTAGACCACGTATAGTATTTTGGCTTTTGGGCAAAAAAGGTGATATAGCAAGGGCTCTTCATTTTCTGAAACCCAAGCACACTAACGAACAGACACAATTTCATAATAACATGCCATATTTCTATTTAAACAATTTTTTTTATTAAAACACTACAAACCTCATCTCCTTTTGATACTGTTGCTAAAATATCACTCATACAATGCTAGTTTGTTCTAAGAAATTCTCTATCATATTCAAAATTTACATGAATAAGCTACATAAGGAACATATCTTTCAGAAATACAAATGGTATTACCTATCTGCATTTTGGGTTTTCCAATGTCAGTAGTGGCAGGAAGCCAAGAGGAGCCAACATAAAGAATAAGAAAATACATCCCACTTGTATGGAAACAGATAAGAGAATCAATCACAATCATTCTATTAATAAAATTAAAAGTAAAATAAAGAATGATGCAAGCATCCCCTGCATCATTGCATTATAATAGTCCTACGTAATTTATGTCCATAAGGTGATTGAATTAGCAAGTATATAAAAAAATCTGGAAATTCATCCGAATAATGAAATTTGAGTTTAAAACTTGTCACAGATTGGTAGGAATCCTAAAATGTTGACAATTCAAAATAGCTTGCAATTGGAACCTTTCAAACTACAATGAACCAAGACGAAAAGCTACTCATATTCATATAAGTTGTACAGTTATCAACTACCAAGAACCAAGAAAGAAAAGACGCTATTATAGAATTATTCTCAAAAAAAAGGAAAAAAAATAACTATCGTATTGTACAAGTAGCACCCAGACATGTCCTGTCCCGTCTTAATGAAATCAAGTTTCGCATTCAAAAGTATACTACAAAATCCTTTCAGTATAACCTACCTTCTTAATCTTTTCAAAGGACTGAACAACAGCCTGCCAATTCTCCGGTTCAGTCTCAAGAACCTTCCTGAACTCCCTGCGGGAAATGTCCCTCTCTTCGTGCCACTTAGACCTATACTCTGTTCCGTCTGACCCAGCCACCCATCTCGCTCTCTCCGCTGACCTTGCTTTCAGTCTCCTCCCATCGTCCAACTTCACGGTCAGAATCCTCCCATGAAATTCCACACCGTCAAACTCCACTGCCTTTGAAGCTGAGTTCGCAGATGTTGGGCCACCATAAATGATGAAGCCATAGCCAACATTCCTCTCGGGATCATCATGGCCTTTTATCAGTATCACATTCTTAATGGGCCCGAACTGCCGGAAAAATTCTGCAACTTTGTTTTTCTTAATCCAGAGGGGTAGGTTGCCAACAAATATTTTACCTTCTTGCCTTAATTCAGGGGCCGAGGTACTCTCAGAGCCTGCATTGGCTGAAGATTCATCTTTTACGTCTTCCCCATCAATAACTGGAACCGCTTCTTCTATTGGCGCCGGCGGGGGAGGAGGAGGAGGAGAGATTTTGCTGGAAAGCCATAGTTTGTTTGCGAGGTTGTCTTGATTTTGAGAGGTTTTGGATGGACCTGTGAAATTCCGTAGTGGGTTGGTGGAGATTCTAGACTGTAGAGGGTTGGGTTTGGCGGGGGGAGATTTGAGTGTTTTGGGGCGGCGGACGTTATCAGAAAGGCGGGAAGGGTTGGCAGATGTCTCAGATTCCGGAGAGAATTTATTCGATAGTTTAAGGGTGAGAGGAAATGACTGGGATTTTCCGGCGAAGGTGGAGGGAGAGAAGGGTGAGGAGTGACACTGGTGTGTGGAAGAGATTGAAAAAATATCCATCATCGTTTGGTCATGGACGGAGAAGAGGTACAACAACCTCTACTTCGCAACTGTTTTATAAAAGGAACCTTTTGCACATCCGTTTTTTTAGATTTTTCCGGTTTCAAGTCTTTGCAGCATCATTTTTTCACTTCTAAGATCAGCTTTGCTTTATCCATAAAAATTAAATTAATAAAGTTTTGCATATTAACAAAATCGGATACATTTTCAAAAAAAAATTGCAAAAACAGCGAGCTGTCACGGGGGTAGTTCGCGGCAACAAAAATGTCTGTTGGGATCAAAATGCCCTGATTTAAAAAGCCCTCCATTCTTCTCTTAAGATACTCTTTCACTCCTTCGTTCTTGTGTTTATGGGTCGGATTCGGGTCGGATTTTGCTTCTTTTTAAATAGAAAATTACTGGACCCGAATCCGAACATGATCCAACCATTGGGCCTAGATCTTGAGACTAAATCTAGCCCTATATAAAGCCCGAAACTCAATTTGATAGGTATTTTATAACATATTAATTATATATTATATTATATGATATTTTATATATTATATTTTATACATTTAATATATGTAATACCTTTTTGCTATTAATTTTATTATTATATAATATATATTATGTATTATTAGCATATATATTATATTTTTGTTATATATTTAATATTATCAGGCTGGGCTTATTTGCGAAAGCCCGATCCCAACTCGAAAAATAGTCAGGCCCGATTTTTAGAGCCTGAGTCCAAATTTTCGGGCTTAAAATTTTATCTAAACCCGATTTAAGAAGGGTCAGGCTGGCCAACCTGTCGGACTACCCGGCCCATGAATAGGCCTACCTCCCACTCACTAAATCTGTTATTGTTCTTGTTTAGGATCTTTCTCTAATGATGGGTGAAAAAGGTTTCCGTCAAGGTCAAGTAGACATCCGACCTCAAACACCCGTTCAAAGTGTAAGTCGAAGATGATTTCTTTCTTCTCTTAATTTGCTATTGATTATTGTTTCTTCTTCCTTCCTTTAGATTTGATCTTCAAATATCTAAGTTTGTTTATACCAATGCCTAGGGGTGATTTGGATCGGGCCGGCTAGGCTTTGCACTTATAATAAGGGCTATAGCTTAGGTCCAGGGTTTCAGGCCTGTAACATAAGCCCTCACCCAGGTCTACACGGGCCCAGACTGGGCCTAATTCCAGGCCAATGTCTTTCATATATAAAACATTACATATCTATAATATTTTATATTAAATGACATAACATGCATATAAACTTTTATTTTATATATTATATAATATAAAATATTACATATAATATAAATTATACATGTCATGTTATAATATTTATATATATATAATATAATGTAAAATAACAGGTATACATATGTATACATTATACACAAAATGTGTAAGTTTAAATATATGTGGGTCGGGCTGGGCTCGAAGTATTAAGCCCAAGCCTGACCCTAAAATTTGCGAGCCTTATGTGGGCTTGGGGCTGGGCCAGGCCTGAACACAAAACCCAGGCCCAAGCCCGAAATTTTTGAGCCAGATTGAAATGATCACCCCTACCAATGCCATCATTTATAACCCAATTCTCCCATCTTTTTGATTGCTTAATGATGTCATGCAATTTGGAAGCTCCCCCGTGTCTGATGACTTCGGATCCGACTCGGATGTCTATTAGGCTAGGCCGAGCTATTCTAGGCTGAGCTAGAGATGACCGAGCTGTTTCATTCTGCAAGAGAGACAGTTAGAGTGCCCGGGTGTCTTTTACCCAGGGAGGGCACTCCGGTGCTTAAGTCAGAAGATGTTTGGGGGTTCTTGAGAGATTTAGAGAGTTCAGTGCGCATACATTTTCAAGTGGGATTGGGTGCTTTTTATATGTCGTAGGGCTCAAGGCCTTCAGGGTAACGGATCTGAGCACCCTACGGAGCTGTTTCCGTTTTATCTAGCGTGCTAATGTGTTAATTGTGAGATCCTTGTGGAGGTTACAGTCTACTAGAGTAAAGTCGAGGCGTACGACACAGCGGACCATTCTGACAGTCGAGACACCGGCGTGTTACAAGGGGTGGTTAGCGAGCTTTCTCTTGCATGTCACCTTGAATCTCTTTAGCTCGATCGACTCCTAGGTTAGTTTATTGTAATCTTACAGGATCTATGGTCTTGCTGAGGTGGAGGTTGGCCTGGGCGAGGTGCTCCGAGCTAAATTTGTCGACTTGGTTTGCTGACTCGGTCCCGAGGTGTCGACCAGAGGCCATGTGTCACTATTTGATTGAGAGGACCAAATTACCCCTCATCAATTGCCCCCCACTCTCGAGCTAGTGTCGGCTCGATGAAGAGAGTAGTTCTTAGTGGGGGTAATTGGTCTGGTTAGTTCGTAGGTCTTTTGGCTCACTTTATTAGCTCGATTTGAGGTTGGGTGGACCGTGGCTTCTCTTTCAGACTTTGAATTCGGAGAGAGGAGAGAGAGTGCGGGGAAAATTTTCAAAGAGTCGCATGACTTGTGCATGTGCAACTTTTCGAATTTTGAAAAGGTCGCGCCCATTGAGCGCACGAATTTTGGAATTTGAAAACGTTTTGTGCGTGCTGCTTGCTGTAACCCAGCTGTAGGCACACCTGTACCGTCGATCTTCTCACTTTCCAGGTTATAAATATGGGGTCCCCCACCGAGGTCCCGACACACTATTTCTCTTTTGAAGTTTTTTGGGTGGTGCCTGGTCAGAGGAGGTTGTGAGCTGAGTTGGTTTGTTAGTCTGAGCTCCACTCTCTATTGGTCCGAGTTCCTCCATCGCCATCTTCAATCTTCTTTCATTTCTCCAGTGAGTACCCTGGTCTTCGTAAAGTCTGATAGTCCATCTAGAGGTAGGCTACTCGATCATAGGTTAGATAGCGAGGTGAGTTCCTTGGGGGAGGACTCATATGGAGTGTATTGTGCTGATGCTTTGGTGGGGAAGAGGCATGAGGTTGAGAAAGTCATAGATATGTTCGGCCCGACCGAGCTGTCTGGGGAGCAAATAGTCGAGCTATGTTAGAGGTACCAAATCCTTAATGAGTATAGATGGATCGAGCCGAATGCTGACAACTATCCTTGGGACCATGACCATGACGTGTTATCTGTCTATGAGGAGACGTTGGCTACTGGTCTTCACTTCCCCTTCATCCTTTCATAATTGTTGTCTTGAGGCGTTATCATATATCTCTCGGTCAGCTCGCCTCCAATGCAGTCTGAACTTTGGTGGGGCTGATCAGCTTGTGCCACCATCATAACTTTCCATTGAGTTTTGAGGTCTTCTCTTCTTTGGTTCACATGAAAAAAATCTCGGGTCCCTTCTGCTTCTGTCTTCCCTTTCGCAGCGGGAGGAAGGTACTAGTAGATTTCCCCAACAAAGTTAAGGGGTGGAAGAAAAACTTTTTCTTTCTTGCTAAGGACGGTGGCTGGGGTGTGGACATCGTCTAGTATAGTAATTGTCAGAGTGTTGCTGAGAGCAAAGATGTTGAGCTACAGGCCGCGCTTCAGGAGCTCGTCCATGAAAAGGTTTAGGTAGAGAGGCTTTTGGCCGAGCACATGCTTGTACAGGCTGGCCTGAGTCATGTAGGTAAGTGGGCCATTGGGGCATGGCATCTACACTTTTGTATTTCCTTCGCATCTAGTTTGGCGGTCTAACTATTTGTCTTTTCTTCCAATATGGCGAGCTTGGCTTCCATGATGGTGGTTGACAAAGAGAAGAGGTCGTCCAAGAAGAAGCAGAGGGCAGATCATCGTTCTTCTACGAAGGGGACCTTGGCCAGTGCCGAGGTGAGGATTCCTAGCTCCACCCCTCCCATCGTCAACCTAGAGGGAGACGGCGAACGATGTGCATTGATCAGTACCTAGGCCCTGCCACCTTCCAACCTCAAGTCGGCCAGGAGGAGCACGAGGTCGGCCCCTATGTCAAGGACATTCCTCCCTTTGTTCCCTACTCCCTTTGTTCCCCACGTCGTCGATGTCTCAGTGATTGATTGCACGAACAACCCTCGTGTAGCTCTCTGGGTAGCTAGGGGTATGCTCCTCCCTGAGGATGTGCGCCACTACTTGATTGCACGAACAACCCTCGTGTAGCTCTCTGGGTAGCTAGGGGTATGCTCCTCCTTGAGGATGTGTGCCACTACAGCGAGTTAGACTTCACCGATGTTGGAGCTCGGATGACCTAGTGCAGCATCCAGGTTTGTCATTTTATAGATTCTTTGTCTTTGTTTGTAAAGTATCTTATTCCGATTGTGATTTTTATAGGAAAACCCTTTCAGGCAAGTCTTGTTGGATTACATTCATTCGGGCAAGGAAGATTTAGCATGCAAGCAAGCATCAACTCGCTTCAGGTTGAGATGCAGAAGCTTCGGGTCGATTCTGAGGAGGACTGTCAACGCTTTTATGAGGTGAACCAGAAGTTGTAGTGCGAGCTGACCGAGGCACAACGCGGGCTGGAAGAGCCTCAGGCTCAACTGTAGGAGGGGTGGTCAAAGTATGCTTAGGATCTGCTCCGAGCTGGGGAGGAGGTTGTTGCTCACTTCTTGGAGTCATCGAAGTACGAGAAAAAGAGGGCGGAGGACGGCATCCCTTCAATGAAGAAGGGTTTCAAGCTATGTCGCCACTATTTGAAGGTGCTACATCCTTCCTTCGACTTTGGTTCTTCCTCCATGCGTAATGTATCAGGTGACCTCATTACCTAGGTGGACGAGGAGCCCTTGACCCCGAGAAGGAGGAGGATGACGGCAAGGAAGGGGATGAGGAGGGCGATGACGACGATGTCTAGGGCGGTGACAACGAGTAGCTCGGCTGGTCTATTGGTGGTGATCTTCTATTGTTCCATGAGCGGGTGTGCTCCTGTAAGTTCTTCTTGGGCTTGTTCCCTGTTAATGTTTGAACTATTGAGAGAGTATTTTTATAGTATATGTATGGCCATCAACCTTCTTCTACTTTTAATGAAACTTGGTATTTTCATAACTTTAGCCTTTACCACTATTATTTAGCTCGGTTGAATTGTTGTCACATTGGTCGAACACATTTATGTAATTTCCGCTCATTGATTTTGCCTTCTGTGCTCCTTGACCAAGCTGTCGCCTGGTCTTGGGGTGCCTTAGCGAGCTTCAAAGGTAATACCTACGCAGGATACTCTGTAGGGGCCTTCCTGATAACCCTGCATTTTGATGCCTTAAGGGCATCAATTCAGGGGTATTTTTGGCCTTAGAGTAGTCAAAGTGTACCATTTTCCGAGTTAAAATCAATTATGTGACATCTGAGGGTCTCTGTGCAAATTATGTAGAAAATTAGGAAGTTTTCTAGGCTGAAATGTAAATTTTGGGAAACTAGTGTGTAGACCAGTTGAAAGAGGGGGTGTTTTTGTAAAGAACTGAGGATAGGAGGGCGCCTCCTATCTGCTAAACCCAGTTGGCGCCCATCCTATTGTATTACCATGCTCCCCTCTCCTTAGCAAACCCTAGGGAGCCTTTTTAACCTAATCTTTTCACAATCTTTTCATTCTTAGCAAACCCTAGCCGCCCCTAGGTTCTTAATCTCCACCCTCCACCTCTTTTAATTTCAACCACTCATTTTAGGGCTCTCCTTTATAGCTTTTAAACCCTAGGGCGCCACCTATTCTACTAATCTTTACCATTCAGCCCCTCACCTCCAAATCTCAGTCACTCCCTCCATCTTATATCCCAACCATTCAATCTTGGACACCACCTATTCTTTTAATCTTAACCCTTTAACCCAAGATGTTCTAATCTACACCTTCCATTTTTGGGCGCCCAAATCTCAGCCCTACATAATATTGGGCGCCCTTTCCTTTTATTTTCAGCCATAGGATCACCTCAAAACCATCCTAACCATCCATTAGAAACCTTAGGGCATCCCTAACTTTGCTAAATCCTATCTGCCACCCCCATCTTTTTCCCTATTTCTACTTGTGTCCACCATTCTCTATAAAATGGGTCCTAGGGGCTCTATAGAAGGGGCTGGTCAATTCATCCAGTTAACAAGGCTAAGGTTTTTTGAGGAATTCAAGGGTTGTAGAAGGGAAGGATGCCCAGTTCTTGTCAGGAGGGGTTCTTGCAAGTTGTTCAACCATTCTACAACTATCGCCACTTGATCTGATCAACCATTCTTTTATTTTCTTTATTTTGTTTTCTAATATTTTTATTTATGCAATCTTTTGCATATCTAAATTCGTTTGGTTCAAGGCTACGATGTCTCAAGGGGTTCGATGGTTGTAGAAAGGACAGACGCTCGGTTCTTGTCAGGAGGGGTTCCTGCAAGCTGTTCAACCATTCTACAACTACCGCCACCGGATCCAGATTCTGGATCATTTTTTTATTTGTTTCTTTTATTTTCTTTGTTGATTTCCATACTTTATTAAATTCTGATTTTTATTTATTGTCTTGTTTAAATTCAAAACATTTAATTTCAGCAATAATAGATTTTATTTTCGTATTTTCTGCCATTCTCGATTGCATTCTCTTGTCCGGATCTAAGTATATATTAATTTTTCACTTGTTTCCCTGTGGATACGACCCATTCTCACCCATTTACTATGTTAGTAGTTGTTTGAGAAACGGAAAAACTTTATAAATGTTTAAACTGGTGTTTTGGAGTGTTTAACGATGCACTTCCGGACACACCACTTCCCAATTCGGATTGAGCTTTCCTATACCGGGCTCGGACACCATAACTTTCTTGAGTACCAGGTCGCCAACCCTAAATTGGCATTTCTTAACTTGAGCATTATAATATTAAGCCACACGTTGCTGGTATGCTGCGGTTCGAATGTAGGCCTGGTCTCTCACCTCTTCTATCATGTCAAGATTTGTTCGTAGATCTTCTTCATTGGTCTCTTTGCTGAATGCTTCAGACCACAGTGTTGGTACTTCCATCTTTGTTGGTATTACCACCTCGATTCCATGCGTCAAGTTAAAAGGTGTTTCACTAGTTGCTATTTTGACAGTCGTTCGGTAGGCCCATAGCACACTTGGTAGCTCATTCACCCACAAACCTTTAGCTCGGGATAGCCAAGCTTTGAGGCCGCGGAGGATGGCCCTGTTGGTTACCTCAGCCTGACCATTAGCTTGGGGGTGAGCAACCGAGGTGAAATTTTGCCTTATTCCCATCTACACACACTAGTCCTGGAATTTCATGTCTTCAAACTACTTCCCATTGTTTGAGATCAGTACTCTTGGTAGGCCGAACCTACAGACGATATTCCTCTAGAAGAAATTTTGAACGTTGTGAGCTATTATAGTGACCAATGGCTTGACTTTCACCCATTTTGTGAAATAGTCTACTGCCACTACTAGAAACTTTTTTTGACCCTTCGCTGGTGGGAAGGGGCCTAGCAAGCCTCTCCCCCATTGCACGAACGACCATGGGCTGGTTAAATATTTCAGGTCGGCCGCTGGCTGGTGTAGTATGTTGGCATGTTGCTGGCATTTATAACATCTCCAAACCAGCTCGACCGCATCTACTTTCATGGTGGGCTAGTAGTACCCTTGTTGTAGGGCCTTCTAAGCTAGGGCCCTGCCCCCAAGTGTCCTCTATAGAGCCCTTCGTGGATTTCATGTAATACCCAGTTTGCCTCAACTAGGTGTAGGCACCGGAGATATGGCAACGTGAAAGACCTTTTATAGAGTTGCTCACCTACTATCACGTAGTGAACTACTTTGTCGTTCTGTCTGCCGAGTTGCATTTTGTTCTTTTGGCAATACACCTTAGGTAGTCGAAAATTGGATCTATCCAGCTCGGCTCTGCAATTGATATTTGGACGACCTCTTCTGTCCCTTTCTCTATCAACGGGTAACGTAGCTCTTCTATGTGGACTGTTCTTTTGGTCGAGTCTATTGCACTCGCCAACCTGGAGTGAGTGTCAGCTTCTGTCTTTTCCTATCTCGGAATTTGTTGGAGATGCTAAGAATGGAAGTTGGGCAGGAGTTCTCTCACCTTAGCTAGATAAGCAGACATGGCAGGTTCTCGAGCCTTATACTCATCATTTACTTGGTTTACCACAAGTTGGGAGTCACTGCAAACCACGGGATGCTTGGCCCTAACTTCTTTTGCTAGTGCCAGCCTAGCTACAAGTGCCTCATACTCAGCCTCATTGTTTGAAACTCAGAACAAAAATCAGAGTGTGTATTCTAGTTTCACCTTGCTAGGTTCGTAGAGTATCAACCCAGCTCCACTTCCACTCTAGTTAGACGAGCTGTCCACATGAAGTATCCAGGGCTCCTCATCCTAGCTCGTGACCTTATGAGTTGGAGCTAGTGCCACACTAGTTGAAGCTTCTGACGTGTTTATGAGCTCGATCACTTCGGGGGTTGGCGAGCTAAAGGTACACTCGGCAATAAAGTCTACTAGAACCTACGCTTTTATTGATGGTCGTGGCTCATAATGGATGTTGTATTCGCTGAGCTCTATTGCCCATTTTGTCAGTCTCCACGAGACCTCAATCTTCTGAAGGATTTGCCTCAGAGGTCGATCAGTCAGGACTACGATGGTAAGGGCCTAGAAGTAGGGCCTTAGTTTCCAGGCTACCAATACTAGTGCAAAGGCGAGCTTCTCTATGTTTGGGTACCTCGTCTCAGTAGCGTGCAGGACTTTGCTCACGTAGTAGATAGGCCGCTGCACTTTATCTACTTCTCTTATTAGGACAGAGCTAACCACATCGTCACCCATGGAGAGGTAAAGTTTGAGCTCATCCTCGGTCTCAGGTTTGGTCAATAGGGGAGGTGAGCTGACATATCTTTTTAACTCATCGAAGGTGAGCTAACACTCCTCGGTCCATTCAAAACTTTGGCTTTTCTTTATAGCTTTAAAGAAGGGTAAACATTTCCTAGCTGACTTAGACATAAATCGGTTTTGGGCAACTATTCGACCAGTTAATTTTTGGGTCTCCTTAACCGAGCTAGGAGGTTGCATGTCTAGGATTGCCTGTATTTTTTCTGGGATCGCCTCGATACCACGTCGATTAACAATGTACCCAAGGAACTTACTCGAGGTCACCCAAAGGCGCACTTGTTTGGGTTAAGTTTTAAGTTATGTTATCTCAAAACGTTGAAAATGAGGTCTAGGTTGGTGAATAAATCATTTGAAAATGAGTTTTAACTACCATATCATCAACATAACACACCATTTTATTTCCAATTAAGTCAGAAAACACATGATTTACAAGTTGTTGGAAGGTTGCTCCAGCATTTTGTAGTCCAAAGGGCATGACATTGTAGCAGTACAAGCCCATTTCAGTTACAAAGGCCATTTTTCTTGGTCTGCCAGGTCCATTTGAATCTGGTTATAGCAGGAGTATGCGTCCATAAAACTCAACAGCTCGAATCCAGAGGTCATGTCCACCAGGCGGTCTATCTAGGGCAAGGGGAAGTTGTCTTTGGGGCAAGCTCGGTTTAGGTCTGTGTAAATGACGCACATGAGCCACTTGCCGTTGACCTTTTTTACCAGCACCGGATTTGCTATCCAGCTTGAGTACTTCACAAAGTCCGTTGTCAGTAGCTTCCCCACCTCTTCATCTACTACTTGCCATCTTTCCGGGGTGAGGTTCCCTTTCCTTTACTGGCTTGGTCTACCTGTTGGGTCAACATTTAATTTATGAGTTATAAGTTCAGGGTCTATGCCAAGCATTTTTGTAGCTGACCAGGAGAAAACATCCAAATTATTAAGCAAAAATCTTACTAGCTTGGAGCGCGTAGGGTTTGTCAGGCGAGCTCCTATCTATAGTGTCTTTTTTGGCTTCGTTTTGGAAATCGGAACCAAAATGGTTTCTTTGGTAGGTCGAGCTCGCCCATCTATATTCTCAAGTGGTGGCTCCAAGTCGATGTCGATGGCAATCTTGCCTTTTGCCTTCAAGGCAGCCACGTAGCACTTATGGGATTCCTAAAGGGATGAGAAATCCATCCCATGGATGCCCAAAGATTGCAGATTAAGGGGCGGATTTCAAAAATTTTTCTCTCCCTTCAATTGGGAATCACATTCCCTATTTAGAAAATCATATTTTCAAGGATCAATCTTGAACCATAAACTGAACCAGATCTGAACCAAAAGGAGYARGAGAGAATTATACCTRATACGGAGAAGTAGTATCTCCCAACGAAGGTGTTTACGCCCAAGGAAGGAACCAAAGACTGCTCCCACTGAAGATGGCGCAGTGCAGGTGGAGCAGAATCAGTAGTGTTCTTCTCCAAGAACTTTGTCCTTCGCAAGGATCAGCAAAATGGTACGTGAGCACAGCTTCCTTTCAATCCTTTCTCAAAGAACTGATGTCAAGATCCAATCTTGACTTTTCCCACAACTGGAGATCGAACTGGCAAACAGGACAGCAAGAACAGGGAGGCGGCAAGAGAGTACTCGTAGGGAGCAGAATTCTCTCTTCTTGATTTTTTGCACTAGAGGAAATCTGTTGTCTGTCTAAAGGCTGCCGCCCCCTTCTTCTTTTGTAATCTTAAAGGGATCAGCTCCTAATCAGATTAGGAGTTGCTAATTCAAATCATATTTGGGTTAGAAGTCCCTTTACGTGATAAGGGATAATCCTTATCTCATCTGCAGATCAGATCAGCCATCTCCTAATCTGATTAGGAGGTTTCCAAATCTAAATCTCATTTAGATCTTGGACTCTCTAAGTGGATAGGGTCTAAGCCCAATCCTATTAGCTGATCCACTTCAGAATTCGCCCCTTTA
>NW_010729105.1:300129-397763 GCF_000365185.1 Nelumbo nucifera | reverse complement strand
GGAACATGAATCAAATATGTATCTTTATTCATTTACAATAAACTCATAAAGTACATCATTCTGATTGAAGCTAAGGGCATACAAAACTGTCTAACAATTCCAACTAATCACCTCGCAATACTCCAATGCCTGTGTCAGTAGGGAATTTCACCACCAGATGGTATGTCAAAACAATAGCTCGGAGGGTATGTAGGATCGGTGGACTTAATATGGTGTTGTATGGAGAAGGGGTGGCGACCACTAGGAATTCGTGGTCAAACCGCATCGTGTGGAGAGGCGAACCTGCTTCCTCTAGTACTCTTACTTTGTCTATAAGCCAAACTACCTCTCCGTTGAAGTCTATTAGGGGGACATTGGCGGGCTGTAGGTCGGCTTTGCCAAGCTCCATCCGCTCAAAGTCCTCCAAGAACAAAATATCACCTAAGCTACCAGAATTGACAAGAATTCTTTTCACCTTGAAGTCGTTGATGAGTAGCCTTATTACCAAGGCATCATCATGCGGGTATTGGATTCCATACATGTTGTCCTTGGTAAAGTAGATTACCTCTTCTCTCTTTGGGCGCTTCGATGGGTTGCTGTCTTCTTGCTCCACTTCCTTGATTGAGTTCTTACTTGCTGAGGTGGTGCATCCGGCGATAATCGATCCTCCTGTGATCATATTGATTGTTCCCTGGACAGGTCGCTCTTGTTGCTGGTTTTTGGGAGCTGCATCTTGCTCCCGACTTGCTTGGGGTACCTCTTTGCCTTGATCTTCAAGTCGTCGTTCATCCTTGATGAATTGTTTCAGATAACCCCATTTGATCAGGTCTTCTATCTTGTTTTTAAGGTTCTAGCAATTTTTAGTGTCGTGTCCAACATCTCGATGGAAGTGGTAGTACTTGTTGGGGTTCCTGGTATTTGGGTTGCCCATCATCCTGGGTGGCCACTTTACATGTTCATTAGATTTTATGTGCATTAAAATTTCTTCCCTTTTTGTATTCAGGGTGGTAAAAGTCTTATTATACAGAGGTGGAGTATCTTGTCATTGAATTGAGCTCCGAGGTGGCAACTTGCTTTTCCTCCACGATGAGTTGTTGCGCTTGCTCCTTGGCGACCTGCTTCTTCTAGGAGATTCTTCTCTTCTTCTTCTTGCTACTGCTTGCTTCTTCCTCAGCCTGCTTTCTCTTTTCAATCAGCTCATATTTCAACCCCACAACTTCCTATGCTTTCATGAACTGATTTTCCACGACGATGAACTTTTCTATGGTTGCCGGTGGGTTTAGCTCCATTTCCCAACGTAGTTCGGGATGGCGTACACCATTTTTGGCTGCTATCAATTGTATGATGAGGTCCATATCTAGAATCTACAGGCATTCCATGTTGAATCTCTGTACATATTCCTGTAGTATCTCATTTGGTTTTTGGACTACATTGAGCATGCAGGTCACGGACTTTGAGTGCCTTCTTCTGGTTGCGAACTGGTCCTAGTTTTTGATGGAACCTAGGACCAACCTTGAGTTCCAGAGCCAGGCTTCTTCTTTTAGTGTGGTCAGGAAGGCGATGCACATACTTGCATTGTTAGCCTTATGGAGCAATATTAGGGCTTGAAAACTGCCCAAATGTTCATTTGGATCTGTGGTTCCCTTGTATGTTTCGAGGGGTGGTGCCCTAAAGTTTCTAGATCTTGGCACCTTAAAAATCTCTAGTGCTAGGGGGATGCACGAGTTAGTCGTGGCTGCTTAGGTGGCACACTAGCCTAACTTACTGCTTTGCTGCTTACCTTACTTTCTTCCTTATTGTTTGCTTTGCTTCCTGATTTTTCCCTGGTTGGAGCAGGCTGGCTTTTCTTCCTGACTCGGTGAGCATGCCTCCCATGATTTTTCTTGGTCCCCACAGACGAGCTAGCAGCCTTGATCCCGATGGGTGTCGTAGCTTGGCTTTCCACTGGTAGTTGATTGTTGTTGAGAGCCATGTCCTCAACGCAAGGATGGTTGTTGGTATTCCTTGGTACCTTGTTGGAGACCTGGATATGGCTATGGACCTAGGATGGAGCTGAGTCATTGTGGGTGACCTGATTCAGGCTGGGGTTCTACTATGGTACTTGTTGGGGAGGTACCTGCCCAAGAGGCACCTGCTGATGTTGTTGCTACTGCTGTTGTGGCTGTGGCTCTTGCTACAGAGGTGAATTTGTTTTCCCAGGATTTGAGTTGCTCACTCATTCCCTGCACACACCACACCATCATAGAATTCACGCATGTCAACTACTATAGGAGCCGTTGTGAACTCTACTGTAGGAGGAGGCACATTCACATTCTCCGGTGCAGCGGCTGGGTGCAAGGGGACGTCGATTTGGCAGATGGTAATAGTGGGGATCTGACCTTTGTTATTGTTACTGGTGAGCTGGTTGCTTGAGGATGCCATTTCTTAGCTTTCAAAGACTATAATAGAGGACTTAGCTTTTTTTGCATTTCCCATAGACAACGCTAATTGATGTCGTGCAATTTGGAAGCTTCCCCGTGTCTGATGACTCGAGATCCGACTCGGATGTCTATCAGGCTGGGCCGAGCTGTTCTAGGCCGAGTTGTTTCATTCTGCAAGAGAGACAATTAGAGTGCCCGAGTGTCTTTTACCTGGGGAGGGCACTCCGATGCTTAAGTCAGAAGATGTTTGGGAGTTCTTGAGAGACTGAGAGAGCTTTAGAGAGTTTAGTGCACATACCTTTTCAAGTGGGATTGGGTGCCTTTTATAGGTCCCTGGGCTCAGGGCCTTCAGGGTAACGGAACTGAGCACCCTCTAGAGCTATTTCCATTTTATTTGGCGCATTAATGTGTCAGTTGTGAGATCCTCATGGAGGTTACGGTCTACCAGAGTAAAGTCGAGGCATGCGACACGACGGACTATTCCAACGGTTGAGATGTCGACACTCTTGGCGACATGTTACAGGGGTGGTTAGCGAGTTCTCTCTCGCAAGTTGCCTTAAATCTCTATAGCTCGACTGGTTCCTAGGTTAGCTCGCCGTAATCTTACGGTATCTATTAGTTCAGTCTTGTTGAGGTGGAGGTTGGCCTGGGCGAGGTGCTCTGAGCTAAATTTGTTGACCAGGTTTGCTGACTCGGTCCCGAGGTGTCAACTGGAGGCCACGTGTCACTATTTGACTAGAAGAACCAAATTACCCCTCATCACTTTAACATGCGTGTAGTTTCACTGATCTAAAAAAACATGTGTGTAGTTTCTCCTTGGCTTCTACCTTAGTTTTGATTCATTATTTTTTCTTTGTACTGGATCACCAATGTTCAGTTTTAAAAAGATTTCTCGACATGTGGATCTTAAAGGACATAGATTTCCTAAAGTTTTTGATTATTTGAGGCAGTAAAGGAGCTTAAACTTGTTGGATCCTTAGACCATCTAGATGGGGAATTACTTTGACCAGAGATATTCATCTCATATATCAAACATGATTTATAAGCTTTTTACATTATTGGTGTTGTTTGTCTTGGTTCTTTTCTTTAAAAAGTTAGTTATTGTTACCAGATTATTGAGGCCATAGTTTAGGTTGGGATTTGCAAGTTGATATTCATAATGGTCAAGAAAACCTTGTAGCTGACTTGGCAATTGGCAACCATATGAATTACAAATTTACAATTATGTCCACTAGGTTGGCACATATGAATTCTGAACCCTAGTCTGACCACATTCTTTCACATACACTAGAGAGAGATATACATTTGGCAATTGGATGAAAGAACAAATATTGTCATTAGCCTATGGATCACATGAGAAAGATATTTGCACATGTTTTACTTTTTTATCAATAGCAAGACAATTTTTTTAATTATGAAAAGTGTTTTTAAGTTACATAAGTGGATAGCCTCAGCTAGCCACATCATCAATGCAGTACTTAATGAAACCCATTACAAAAGCACACCCCAAAACAAATTTTCTCATGCTGCTAACCCATCAGCTATATTCTTTGTACTCTAGGAACCCAACTAAAGTTAGTATTCAACTTTCTTAATTTTTTTTTTATTTCCCAACCAAGCCATGAGTTCTGCTCTTGTGAAGTCAGTTGCACTAATCGGTCCTAAAAAAATAGGGTGATTATATCCCATACACTAATCTTGATCACCCCCAACTCCTAAAAGCCCTAGGTGTTGCCTAGATTGCAACCATCAAAGTTCATCTTGTGGAAGGGGAAAGGTGGTCTCCAAACATCAAAGTTCGTATTGACCTTTCAACTCCTTTTCCTTTTTCCTTCTCCTTAGAGAATCTTGAATTGCTTTCCTCTCACAGCACCACAAAACTATCACTCTTATTCATCTCCAAAATATAGCTGATATACATTTTCAAGGGGAGGTTAATGTAGCTCTTGCTTTCAGACCTATATCCCATCTATTAGAATGAACACTATGAATATTGCCGAAACAATCAGGAAGGTGAAGCAAAATGGTGGAGTGGAAAATATGAAGGGCATGGGATATTCTTTTTAATTTATATGGATTATAAATCAGTTTTCTTGAGAAATAATGCCAAAATTTTATCTCATATTATTTTTTCTTAATTTGATATATATAATATTGACTCGAGTCTACTTATGATCAATTAGTTTTCTGTTATATATTCCATTTGAACAAATTTGGTTTGAGGGAAGGACCACAACCATTTTAGTTAGGATTTTGGTTACGACTTAGGCAAACTTGGCCATGCCTATCCACATTTCTTTGAATTTTAGAACCTTCACCTCATCCACAAGAACCACAACCATTCGATATCTCTTACTTGCATATGATTTACACTTAAGCCGCATTTGTTTGAGGTGGAAAATCAAACCAGGGTAAACTTTACACCCCGGTTCGGTTTTACATTCGTTTGGAAAGAGTGTAATTTTAGACCATAAATCAGTGTAAAACTTCATTTTGAATTCTCTTTACACTGATAGTCGATGTAAAATATACATTGAAATTATCGATATAAAACTCATCGGCTTCTATCATTGAAGTAAAACTCCTCTCACCCTAACGTCTCTCTCCTCCATTCTCCGTCTACTCCATTTCAACAGCTGTTTTTCTCTCTGGTCAGCGCCACTGCACCGCCATTGAACATCTAGTATGAATCTCTCTCTCTCTCTCTCATTCTCTATTCTCTTTCACTCATCAGCCAAGCACGAGCATTGTCATCTTTACGTTCATGTTTCCACTCTCTTGTTGCCTTCATTGTTTTCCACTCTCTCGTTGCCTTCATTGTCTTCTCGTCCATACGAATGTTTGATAAGCAGGACAAGGATTTCCTTGAGGAGGTAATTAACTCATGATTAACTTTGTACCAAATTAATTTATGAGTCCATGCCTTAAAATGAAAAAGTTAATAGGTCTCTTTGGTAGTATGCAAAAATGGAACAATTTAGTAGATCCCAACCCAACACCAACAACTTTTGAGATTATGCTTCTTACAATAGAATTTCCACCTTAATAGGGTTGGCAAATGGGTGGATTGGGTAAGGGTTGTATACCAACCCACTGATATTGACCCACTAACCCACCAAGACCCATCATCAATCCTTGCTAAAGGGTCATAACCCACCCTAACCCTGACCCACCCATATAGACCCACTTAACCCATTCATATTGACCCTTAACCCACCCTCATCCATACTGACCCACCTACCTCACCTATAAATACAAAAATGGGTCGGGATGTCCCATATACTTGGAATAATAATTTTTAAGAGGAACATCTCTCCCTCTCACAAGGTTGTCACATTGCAAAAACGGGTCGGGTCAACCCGTATAGCCGAAAATAACAAATTTTGGAGAGGAACATCTCTCAAGACTACCACATGGTAGAAATGGGTCGGGGCAACCCATATACCCAAAAATAACATTTTTTAGAGAATAATCTCTCTCAAGGATGCCACGTGAAAGAACCAGGCCGAATTGACCTATATACTCGAAAAAAACATTTTTGAGAAAATCATCTCACTTAAGACTGCCATGTGACAGAAATAGGGTGGGCTGACCTATATATCCGAAAAAGCATTTTTGAGAGAATCATCTCTCTCAAGACTACCATGTAAGAAGTTGGACAGTTTTCAAGGGCTTGAACCTGAACTTTAGCCCATGAAAAACCATGTCTAGAGTCACCTTCCACCTAATTACTGATTGCTTGTTGAAGCAAATGGTCCAACTCTTCAACTCTAGAAATAGGGTTCTTGTATCAAGAGCTAAAGAGGAAAATTCCAACTCATGGGTCATTGCTAGACTATTACAAAGAAATAAAAGAAAGATGTAGGGTCAATAGTGTAAACAAAAAAAAAAGAAAAAAGAAAAATATCTGAAGTGTAGAGAAACGAAAATAACAAGTTAAGAATGGCCAAAACAGCTTGAATGGAGACATAGAAGCCAATCTAATTTGTCCAAAGACTAGTGATCAAGTAAGACAACAATGGTGGTTAGGCAAGATCTGAATATGATAACCTTCATCACAAAATAAGGGATTAAGAGAGTTACTTTAATTTAGCATCTTCTTTAGTAATTTGGACATTTATTTTCTTAAATAATGAATTGACATTTATTATATTTTGTTTCAGCAAGAAACATTGAAGTGTCTTCTCCCTATGCTACTCCCTCTTGCTAATTTACAACATAAGCGTAGACAAGATATTTATGAGGAACTAGATATTATTTCTCCGTTAACAGGTGCATCGATAGCAAACAATGAAGCATGTAATAAATTAGAGTCTCCACTAAACAATTTAGTACATGCAAGACATCAGAGGATATATAAAAGTTTGTGCTTGTGTTGCTAATATTACTTTAGACAGGAGTAAGAATTTGTCTCACAAAAATATAAAAAAAAGACATTATTAAATAGTGGGGGCCTATGCGATGCAAGGAGTTTATTAAGCAAAAGCTTAACAATAAAAACACATAAGGATTGACAATTGTTTTTATTTTAACTTTTTAAATAATTAATAATTACTTATATTTTATATACTACTTTAATATTTTTTGGAGTACAAAATAAAAATAATTAATTTCAGTTAGGGTTGTTCATAAAACCAATGAAGTCAACGAAACCGACCAACCCAAACCAATTCTACTTGAGTTGGTCGATTTTCTAATTTTTCCAATTGGCTTCAATTTAGCAACTTTTCAACCCAACCAAGTCAGGGTCAATTTCAATTTGGCCATTTGTAAACCGACCAAAATCGAATCAAGTCGACCATCTATCTATATATATATATAGTATTATATAATATAATATATTTTAAATATAATTTTTCTAAGACAAAAAAGTGGGAGAATTCCCTTATTTCTTAGACTAAATTAAATATTTTATATTGCGACTTTAAGTTTTATTAATTTATTTTTTATCATACCATTGTAATTTTTCAATTTAAATTGAATTATGGAGATTAAATCTTTTAAACCAATACAACATGAGTTGGTCAGCTTTCACTAATGCTTGGTTTGGTTGGCCAAACAACATGCAACTAGATTGAACCGACCCATTAACACTCCTATGTTAAGCTAAATTAATAGTCTAATCTCTAATAAATGACAATAGTTTAATTTACAATAATTATTGAAAATTTAAAGCAAAAGTACACAATTAATAAAAATAAAATAAATAACTAATAAAAATAGAATAAATACTTAAAATATATTAAACTAGTCAATAAATAGTGTAATCTCAAATAATAGTTTAATCTCTAATAAATATTAAATAATAAATTATAACAAAAATACTTCAATCTCCAATAATCATTGAAAATTTTCTATTGAATAACAAAACAAAAATAGATTTATACATAATTATTGATGATATATTTTTCACTAAAATACACTAAATGATTACTAAAACTAAGATACATATTAATTTTAGTATATATAAATATATAATAAATATTGATAAAAATTTTAAAATTATTATTAATAAATATTAATTTTTCTGAAATTTATTTTTTAGAATTATTAATTGATATAAGTGAAATAATGTTTTTATTATTAGTACATTAATGATTGTAATTATTATTTTGTCTCTTATATCTATTAAAAATATTTCTTTTATAAAGTTATTACATGTTTTTGTTATTTGGAACCTTCAATACTTCTAAATCTTTTCATCTACTTTTAATTATTTCAATAATATTTAATTTTTTTAAAATTTTTTTTATGTTATATTATTATTATTAAATATATTATAATTATTTTTTTTGTTTTTGACAAATTTTTTAAAGTTATTACATAAATATATTATTTAATCCATTTTTTAAAATAATATTTAAAATAAAATTTAGTTATTAATTTCTTTACATTTAATTAGTTATTTACAATACTATATAGTAATTTAAAATTTTAAAATATTTATTATTTATTGAATTTAATAATCCATAAAAATATAATTTATATCATTATTACATAATTTTGATATTATTTTTTTAAAATATGAAAATATTAATAATTAGAATATTATGAAATCTATTATAATTATTTTTATACTTTTAAGAATGTTTTTAACTATTTAAAATTTAGTTATGTTATGTATTTCCTTATTCAAAATATTTAGTTATCTAACTATTTAAATAATATGTAAAATATTTAAATTTTTTGTTATTTAAATTTAATTTATGTTAAAGTTGTCACATAATATTGAACATTTTTTTATAATTATTTAGCTTTTTAATATTTTTTTATTTAAAGTATTTAGTTATTTAAATATTTAAATATTTAAATTTAATTTTTTATTATTTTAATCCTTTAATTATTTTTATTAAATTTTTAAATACTATTTAGTTATTAAATTGAATAATCTGTAAAATCATAATTTATAATGTTATTACATAATTTTTATGAATTTAATAAAAATATAAAATTATTCATAATATGAATATTATTAAATATATTATAATTAATTTTTATATTTTTAATAAATATTTTAAAGTTATTACATAATTTCATTATAATATTTAAATAATTCTCTAAATTTTTAATTGAAAGTTTCTTTAGATAGTTATAGATGAAAAATGGGGATTGGATAAATAGGAAATTGAGATAATTTAGAAGAGAAAGTCTCTACTAAATTAGAGGTAACTTAGGAGATAAATAGGAATTAGAGATTATTTAGGAGAAAGTGGGGGATAATAGTGCAACTTGGCTAGACATTAAAAATGCAAATCTTTCTTTCTTGCTTGCCTTGAGAACTCTCTTGCCATGTGACCTATTGAGAAGCCTTGGAAGGGTGAGAGGAATCAAGGGAGAGACTCAATGAGAGATTGGGGATGGGGTAAGGGAGAAAGGAGAGAGTGAGAAGGGGGAATGGGAGAAGAGGAGGGCTGCTGACGTGGACCATGTCTATGTGTGTGTGTGTGCGTGTGTAATTATCATCTGAAATTGTAACATCTAAACAAGTGATAATAAGCATTTTTTACAAGTATTAATTTTTAGAATAAAATTGGAAAAAATCTGTAATGTCAAAAAATTATGATGCCAAAAAGACATGATAACGGGAAGGCTTTGACCAATCAAAACCCCCAAATGACTTTTGATTAAAACCCACCTAGTTGGACACCACTGTTATTATACGGGTTGATTGGTTATAAGTTTTTTCAACATCATGTCTTTTGGGCATCAAAGTCAAATCCTACAGATGCTGCCACTTCTAAATTTTTGGTAATCTTTGTGCTTTTATCTTTTTTAAGTTTTATTAATTATTTGATATACATCAAGGGTTATTACATTTTACCCCAGAGGACACAAAAATAATTCAATTTAAATTTTGTATTACCATCAATAAAAACAATTCTTCTTTATCACACTTTGTGGGATTCAAACTTAATCATCTAATTTTTGTTGATGACATACTCATCATGGGGAGTAGTACAAATTGTGAAGCTATTGAGGTAAAGGATATTCTTTCTTGATTTTGTACCTGATTTTCATGAATCGCCCCTTTGGTTTAGCAAAAACATGCATAAAAAAAAACTCAAAGGTTGCTAATTATGAATTTGTGAGTAAAATCTTTGGATGACAAAGAGAAGTATCTCAGTTGTTAACTATTGGAAAGTAAGAAAGGGAAGGAGGAATATAAGCAGATTATAAAAGAAATTAAATCTTGTTTGCAACATTTGAAATGTGATTATTTTTCTCCTTCTCATGTCAAGAAGAGAATTCTGCTCAAGAGCATTGTAGCGTATTGATCGCATTATACTACATGGCCTTTAAATTGTTCCCTCAGATCTATTGCAATGAAATTGCACTATGGGAGCATGAATTTGGTGGGGAGATAAGAGATAAAAAGGGTGATTCATCTAAAGAATTGGAAGGTGATGTTGAAGTCGAAGGAAGATTGAGTGAAAGTGAAAAAGCAAGAAAGAAAATTAATCAATTCCACTATAATAAAGATCTCCATGGAAAATCTGACTTATTAATTTTAATTATTTCATACCTGTAGAAGCTTGGTTTATCACGTCCAAAACCGAGTTTTTCCATGAAAAGTTATTCCAAATATCATGATCCAAGTAACCAAGTTGCTAAATCTATTTCTTTAATAGAAGTCACACTATTCCTTTTGTCTACTGCAACTGTTGCCTTGAATCTAGATCTATTGCGTACCATAATGAATATTAAGGTTTCTCAAAGAGATACCTGATCTCTCTATGCTCTTGGATTGGAATCTTTCATCTACTCTCTCTAATTTGTGGCCAGTTAGGATTGGAAAGACTTTCTAGTTTGGAAATTATCACATTGATGCTTCCATATATACAAAGTAAAATTACAATTTAATCTTACACTACATGAGTTTAATTTGACCGGGAAAACCTCCTGAAACTCAATTTCTTGCTTTGAAACTCTTTCAAGGTAGTTTCTATAGCATGCCATCACCCAGGTATATCAAGGATTCCCAATTCAATTAAGATACTATACATGTTCTAAAAACTTTCCTATGAGTTGCAATGCTGCAAGAACTCTTTCCATATTCATTCCAAACTCTTCTAGTACCAGATGAATGTTAGAGTTCTATTTTAACTAGGATTCTTTCCATAATCATCTCAATGCTACCCATGGACTTATATAGGAGTCTTATCCTTAGAGTGACAAATCATAACCCAACAACCCTGGAACACTCCTTAGTTCCAAAGACTAAAAGAACTTTACATATGAGATATTAATGAAATTGGCAATGATACAAAATCATTTCATGAATTAATCTCATACTAGATCTTATTAGTGTGTATCCTAGTACAAATGCACATGATGGTAGTATGGAGTCTCACCCCAATGGCTTGAGATCACACTACACCATCTTATAAAAACCATCCATGCAGTAACTTTGTAAGTGAGTTTTCTAGACTCACCCTTAATTAGGATATTTCAAGTCTAGCTATAAGGAACTGGGTCATCTAGATCTCCCTTGATAAGTAGTCTCACTTAGAATTTGAGTGCCATACAGTGTTACATGTGGACCTACCTATTAGTTATAAACAAATACAACCATAGATGCAATACATCATAAAGAAATGTCGATCTCATTTTATTAGCAAAGAGAATGAAATACAATATATATTCAAGATGTGTTTTTAAAGAATAAGGTGATGATGTTGAGGTTAGCATGGCTCTCTCTCATTCTACAATCTGGACCATGGAGATTTCAAGATTGATGTCACCAATATGGAGTAGTATCCTGAAGTACTGCAGGGTTGATACTTGGAAGGAGGCCTTGTGGCCGATTGGTAATGGATGGATTGTGGATTCACTTAGGCTATATATATTTGGTTTGCAGGAAAAGGTAGGGAAAGGTAGAAAAACCTATACAAGATTTATAAAGATTTCCCTACATTTTCCTTCCTTTCTCTACCTTTTCCTTCAAACCAAACACAGCCTTAGTGACCCATGAGTTAATTCCTGATTTTACAACAATCGGTCAAGGACCAACAATATATGGAGGGAACATGAGGTGTGACATGCATTTGGTACAATTAGAAGTGATACCATTCTCTCCCATCAGACTCCCAGAAGATCCTTTAAACATGGAGGACACATTGGTTTGGCAACAGTAATCTAGAGGAGAGTTAATGATGGCTTCTGGTTACAAGTTGTTGAAGAGTCAAGAATCCCAATCCTCATTTGTTTAGTTGGCCTTTGGTGGCATATCATGGGATCAAGCACTTACCCCTTGGAGTCCATCCATTTTTCTGTCATTGCATCTTAAAAATCCTACCTATATATGATATCAGATCTAGTTGACAAAGAGGTTAACATGTGTCCATGGTGTGGAGTTGAAGCTGAAATAGTTGAATATATATTTTTTATTGTACTTGTGACAAGTGTAATTTGATTTGGGTTAAGGTTGAGTATTCACATCAATGGAAGTGGGAGCTGGATGGTATTGGGCTAGTTAGCTAATTGCGCATTTCATGATGACATTTGTGATGATACTCATGTGTCTTTTCTCACAGCAGATCCTCACCTTGTATATATAGGGAACATCTCCAAATGATGTCTCGTCATCTCCTGTACTTGTTATTGGGAGATGTTCCCAATACAAGGTGGGGATGTGTTGTTGGGGCATTGTGGGGCAGAGATATGAACTCTTATAAATGTGCAATTTTAACACATTTTGAAGGCGCGCTATATGTCTGTAGCAGGTGGATGTTTGCTCAATGCTGAGCAATGGCCATTCTCACATTAATGAAATGGAGTCCTTTGTTCACCACAAGGCTTCAAAGGCCACCCAACAACCTTCTGGTACACTTGGTCAATGAGAAGGAGCTAGCTTTCTTTTGTCTTGACCCCCTCTATGAGCTTTAAAAGTAAACTCTGATGCGACTACAATAAGTTTGAGATTTACTATTTGCTTAGTGATCCTTGATCAAAATAGCTAGAGGTTTCTATTATGGTAGAGCAATGAAAATTACTCTACGTACAACATGGAAGTTGTTGCTATTTTGGAACCGCTAAAGTTTGTTTTAGATCTTGGTTTGGAGTTTATTCATTCTCTATTGGAGACAACAAGCTCTCCTTCATGGCATCTACCTTAGTTAACAGCCAACTCTTCATGGTTTACATGAATAGATTGACCACTGCTCACGACAATATGTCCCTACGTTTGCCAATGAGGTTAATTAGCCTTATTTGGCTTCACTGCAAAGAGTCTTGAATGTTGGAAATAATGTTGTTAGGCTCAAAATAGAGTTGTCAATGGGCTGAGTCTACCCGATAGAAATGAATTAATCAAAGCAATTGTTACCGGTTCTAGTTCTATGGTCTTGTCCTGATTAAAAATTGTGTCAAGACAGTTCTAGCTTGCTATCCTGAACTGATTCAGACCTAGACTAATTATACAGTTAATCATATATACAAAGATCTCCTATATTTTTTTCTGCAAATTTTATTATATTTTATGCCTAAAAGTGTAAATTTCATATATAAAAGTATATATGACCATCATCATCCATGCCTTATCCCACCTATATGGGTCGGCTACATAAGTCCTGTTTTATCAATCTATTCTATTTAAAGCCATGTAAAAGTATATAAGATAAGGAATATTAATTACCTCTCTCTCTCTCTATATATATATACCTTGTAGTTTCAAAAACTACTTGCATATACCTTATAAGATGGCCCTACATAACTAAAATAGACCATCTATTAGGAAAACATTTAGGGGCATTTCCCATGGCCATTAAACTTTTTATAATTTCGTTTTTACCCCACCTCTCCTGTCCTTCCTCTCTTCAATCTCCTACCAGAATGAACTAGGGAGGTGACAACTCCCCTGTTCTCTCTCTCTCTCTCTCCTTCTTATCCTCCTCCTTCCTCATTACCAAATTAAAGAGACAAAGATGGCCGCTTCTCTTCTCTCTTTCTCATTTCTTATTCTTGCATCATATTGTGTTTTCCCATGTGAAAGTGTGGTTAGTGAGAAAATAGAAAGAAATGGCCAACAATCAATTTTCACTAATTTTTAAAAGGGGCACACCTAAGCTAATTAATAGAAGATACTTTTTAGTGGTTTTATAAAACCAAGGGAGCAAACCATTTCAAAGGCAAATTTTGTTATCGCCTTCACCATAGGGAAGAAGAAGAAGAAGAAGAAATGGGGGAGAAATAGGAAAGAAGACTGACACCATATTCTTGTTTAGTGGTTTTTGCATCGACGAAGAAAAGAGGAAGGAAGAAGAAAAAGAAGAAGAGAGTATGTCATGTTTAGAAAATTTAATGGATAGTTAAGGACAATTTTGTCCTTTACATTTTTTGTTAGATTTAACCTTTGAAAGGTCAAAAGGGGACATATATATAAGTAGTTTTGAAACTATAGGATACATTTAGATAGTTTCCTAACATACATGGTATATAAGTAATGAACCTAAAAGATAATTATGATAAAACAAACCTAATAAATGACATGAGATAACTGTTTGATTAAAAAGCTTTCCATACATCATTAAAAGCTTCTTTTCCAAATTTGAAGACAATTTGATTTACACTTCTTTGGTTTCTTGAGGAAAGGGGTAATTTTGGAAATAGAAATTTTGATGTTCTGAAAATAATAGTAGTTTACAATTCTAATTTGTACGAGGAAAAACAATGGCACATAGATAAAGGGGATTGTGTATTCAATGTTCAAAATCTCAATGAGGATTCATTCATTCTAAAAATAATGTAATGCATGTCTTGCCTATTTTCCCTCAATGTTCACAAAGTTGTCCCAAGTGTCCTAATTTCAAATACTTTTAAACAGCCCAACTCCATATTTTTCTAATGGAGGGGGATTTGTTAACCGTTATAGTTGTAACAGGAACAAAACAACTAAGCTCTTGCAACATAGGGCCCTTGACAATAGGTAGGTTTAGACAACGGGGTCTCCTAAATAAAGTTAATGATGTGTTCTTATCTTGTCTTCGTTGTGCCGTTGTAGGAATTATGCTATTTTTTTCTAGGTTTGTTTATTTTCTACTTTATTTCAACGAATTTTCACCTTAAAATCCTTATTACAAGCAAGAAGGTGCAACCCATATTCATTTCCTTTCTGCAAAGTCGTCATAGCACATTCTCTTTAAACAATCTCTTTTGTTTGGCTACCTTCATCAACCTAAGAGTTAACCCATTATGGAGTTTAGGAAACAATTATGAAAGCATTGCCAAACTCCCCCAAATCTTTTTAAAACAACTTGGGGGGGTCACCAATGGCGTCAAGATTCCAGAACTCAACACCGTTGTTGTTTCATCGCAAGTTGGATGCTTTCGAGGTAGGGTCCCTTTCATATGGTTTTCTTCTTTCCTGTTTCCTATTTGTGTAAGAGATAAAAATGTAGATGCTTATTCATGTTTAACTTCTTTTATTCTGTAACAATACACGACAATTTAATATTGTATGAGAAATAAATTTTATGCTTTTTTACCACACACTTAGAATTAATCATCTACTAAGCCAAAAGAAAATTATTAATGCAGGCAATCAAGGGTATTGGTGTATTTAAAAATAAAAAAGAAAAAGAAAATCCACATGAATGGATAGAAGGCTCTCCATTAATAGTGGAACTTCGAAAAAAGATCTTAACCTTTAGAGATCTTATTGATTTTCCTCCTTGCAATGAATGTGATCCTATCAATGAGGTATTCTTATCATTTCTTTTTCTTAATTAGAAATTTGACAAGAAACTACACATTGAAGTTTTATAGAGTTTATTTACAATTCTTAGTTACTTACTTTGTATCTTCTTATAGTTGTTAATGAGAACTGTGAAGGACCTCCACAAGCTTTACCCCAAAGTCGTGCCCTATACTCTAATGAGAGAAACTAATGAAATGCCTACAAATCAGGTTTGTTGTTTGTTACATAAAAAGTGATATGGGATAGTTTGGAAAATGCATTCTTAACTAAAATCAACTTAGAAACTAATACAATAAATATTGTTTGTATAGGTTTTGCTGTTCTTTTATAAAGCTCTTAAATCTGTTGGTGATTCATGGGCCAAGAACCACGAGTGGTTGACCAAATCCATATGCGAGAAAGATGATGACATGAACATAAATTCAGAGAAATTAGGTACATTAATACTTTTCTCTTGGGGACACTACCCAAAAATCTTAGTCATCCTACATGAAAACAATATTAATTGTTTATCGGTTTATCATTGTGTTGAAGGTGAAAGAGTGCTGGAGAAGCTTGATAATATGATTAAGGCAGCAAAAGAAATATATGATGTCATGGATGAAGATGGGGAGAATGATGATAAGATTGCTTTCGGAGATATCTTAAATGATTCCTATACAGATAATAAAGATCCTTGTCTTTCTCCGGGCACCCCAACTTCAGTCCTTTCAGCGGTGACACAAAGTTTTGGAACAATAAGGGAATTCTCTAGCTTTTCTTATTCACTGCCATTTCTTTGGTCTCTTAGGCTTCAGTCTATGAGGAAATTGAAGCCCACTTATGTTCCAACACTAGGAGCTAAGGAAGAACTCAAAGATAAGAGAGACACAAACAATATATTAGAGGGCCAGATGCCCAATCCGAGTTATACAATAAACAATAGGCTTGGAAGTAACAAGAGCGATGGACTTCCCAAAACGAGTGCTTGTCTTGAGTCTATGGCTCAAATATGCCAAAAATTTGATGAACCAGAGCTGAAGTTCCAGGGAACAAAGACAAATTCGAAAGCATTACCAATACCAAGAGCCAAGAAGGAAAATGAACATAATAGAGACATAAATGAAACACCAAAGGTCCCACCCCATTCAAGTAAAACAAGCAATAAGTTTGAAAGTAATGAAATAAGTGATGTGCTTCAAGAAATGAGTGTTTCTCCTGTACTTGTACCACCACTCCAGCCCACTTTGCAACCAAAGGTATTGGCACAACCATCACCACTACCCCCACCTCTTCTAAATGTATCACCACTGCCCCCAACATTAACACCAATAACCACAACCCTAGTCCAATATCCACCATCTATAACCCCCTCAAATATAAAAGCAACCCCATCCCCACCACCAATCCCTCCATTAAAAGAAGCAATTCCATTGCCACAGTCACCACCCATGCCTCTAATAAAGGGAGCAGCTCCCCCCCCACCTCCTCCACTTGGTGTGAATAAAGCTCAATGCCACAAGAAAACAAATACCAAGTTAAAAAGGTCAATGCACATGGGGAACTTGTATCGGCTACTCAAAGGAAAGGTGGAAGGATCTACTTTGGGTGGTAAGTCATCTCAATGGAAAAAGAATCATGTTGGGGGTTCAGGTGGTAAACAGGGAATGGCTGATGCATTAGCAGAGATAACAAGGAGGTCTGAAATCCAAACCACTTAATTATTATAATCTACAATGAATGAAGAGATATTAGAGACTTAATTAAATAAATATCTAAGCTATTTTTTTTTCTATTTTCATCCCCTTTTCTAATTTATATTATTGATTGGTGTCTCAGATCAGCCTACTTTCTACAAATTGAACAAGATGTTCAGGAATATGCAACAACAATCATTGAAATGAAATCTGCTATCAGTTCATTCCAAACAAAGGATATGGATGAGCTACTTAAATTCCACCAATATGTAGAGTTTCATCTAGAAGACTTAATTGATGAAAGTCAGGTCACTTTATCACTAGATTGTTGTTTTAATGAATTTCACCATCATCAATTTGATGTTCTTTTGCCTCACAGTGTTTAATTCTTTAAAATGTAGGTACTAGCGAGGTTTGAAGATTTCCCCATAAAGAAATTGGAGATACTAAGGACAGCAGCAACATTGTATTCAAGGCTAAATGCAATTGCTACTAATCTTGAAAATTGGAAGGTAGTGGCTCCTCTGGGTCAGCATCTTGACAAGGTTGAATGCTACTTCAATAAGGTAAATTTTCATCGATCAATGTTTAGTGGAAACCACTCATATATAAAATTATATTCACTAGTACAAGTTGTCATCAATAATTAATGAAGATGCATAAATACAGATTAAGGGAGAAGTGGATGCATTAGAAAGATATAAAGATGAAGAATCTAAGCGATTTCGGGATCACAATATCCACTTTAACTTCCATATTCTAGTGCGAATCAAGGAATTGATGGTGGATGTTTCTTCTAGTTGCATGGAATTGGCTCTTAAGGTAGGTTAATTGAACAAATATTTCCTAAAGCAACCGATTAAGTTTATTAAGAACAACTCTTTACTCCTTTCTGAGCATTTTATTTATTATTTCAGGAGAGAAGAGAAGCAACTGCAATAACCAATAAAGAGATTATATCAAAGAATAACAACCGATCTAAAGCATCAGTTAAGATTCTTTGGAGGACTTTTCAACTGGCATATCGAGTCTATACCTTCGCAGGTGGACAAGATGATCGTGCTGACAAGTTGAGCAAAGAATTAGCTCATGAAATAGAGACTGATCCAAAAAACTAGTAGTATAAACCTTTCAAGCATTTCATTATCAAATGAGAATGGATTATATTTAAGCAATATACATTTTCTAGATTAGAACCCCTTGATTACAATGATGCAAGTATTGGTATGTGGATTTCATGTATGGGAATCAAATTTTGTTTAGTGGTTCCATGCAAAAATAGTTAGAGAAAGGTAAATACCCAAGTAAGGACTAATATGTGACCACAAATATGTGTTTTTTAATAAGAAAAAGGATTAGGGTTTCATTAAGGGTAAATTGTTGAAATCTCTCCTAAAGTTTATTCATTGCAATCGCCTCCCCTAAACTTTCTGATACAGTTGCAGGTAAACCCTTTTGTTAGAATTCTCTAGCAAGAATCATAGAAATGTCCAAAATACAAACTTTATGAACAAAAAAAAAAAAGTTTAAAGCTGCAGCTTTACCTTTGAGTGATTTATATGAAAGGCAAATTTGAAAAATAAATCAATTTTAGAAATGAGATTAGAAGGGTTTGGGGTAATGATTCATATGAAGAGAAAATTTGGATAACAAACATTTTTATTGAAAGTAATTGCATGGGTATTTTGGACATTTTCATGCCTCTTTTTAGAAGATTCTACTAGAAGGGGTAATCTACTTGCAACTATATCAGAAAGTTCAAGGGAGGTGATTGCAATTACCAAACTTTAGGAAAGATTTCAGCAATTTACCCATTTCATTCATAATAATCACCCACAAGGGCTTACAATATAGCACAAATCTAATTTCAAGCCCCTATGCTCTATATAAAACACTATTTTATAACCTTATATCAATTGTTTGATTGTTATCCCCAACATATTGTTCCATAACATATTTGGTGATGTTGACTATTGAACCTTCCAAACATAAATGACAAATACTAGGGGAAACGACCAACAAATCATTGTGTGCAAAGTTTAAGTAATTGTGTACAACATACAATAACGTCTACTATATATAGATGTTAAGAAGTAAATTTTAATGTCGTTAGGCTCACTACTCTAAGATCTATATTATAATAAATGTTCCTCATTATATTGAAGAAGAGGGAAACTAGGGATGACAATTTTTCCTATTCCCCCGATCCCCATGGGGATCCGCCCTGAATGGGGTAGGGATGGGGATGAAAAACTTTCATCCCCGTTAGCGGGGATGGGGAGAGCACTCCCCACCCCGTGGGATCCCCACTAATATATATGTATATATGTATGCATATGTTATATATGTACACATATGTGTATATATTATATTTTAAAAATATGGTTGAATATGTTTGAATCTTTTTTAATAGATTGTAAATTTTAATTATTTCAGTCCTATTTTTTAAATAAAATAAAAAACAAAAACAAAAACAAAATGGTTAACATTATAAAAAAATTACGGGGAATGGGGATCCTCGTGGCGACGGGGATGGGGATAACCTTGTCCCCGTTAGCGGGGATGGGGATGGGGATTTTTGCGGGGACAGGGATGGGGAGAGGCTCCCCGTCCCTGCCCCACCCACCCCATTGCCATTCCTAATGGAAACTCTTTTTTTTTTTAATAAACATATTTAATTTTCTATGCTGATTCCTCTTCGTCTAGGACATTAACTTATACTCGATAGTCCACCCTATGATGATCTTGAAGAAAATCTAACTATTGTGTGCATTCTACTTTCTACACGAGTCATGATGAGGGGTAATTTGGTCCTCCGAGTTACACCGTGACATGGTTTTTAAATGACACCTTGGCACCAAGTAAGCGGATCACCTCAACAAGTTGGCTTGTAGCACCATGCCTGGGCCAACCATGAACACCTCGGCCAGACCGGACTAATAGGTCTCCCCGCAACTAGTGACCTATCCCAAAGACTGACCAAGCTACGAGAAGCACCATTGACGACTTACGAGGTGAGCTTGCTGACTTGTCAGATAGATCCATTGCTAGTTTGGGATCTCCAGAGCACTAATGAGTTGACTGTTAAGCCGGCGTACCGCATCACACGCATTAGAGTTAATCGGATAGATCTCAGCCCCTGCGTGGATTATGTAACAGACGTCATTACTCTCCCGAGTGAACGGAAATGGCTCCACGAGAACTTGGGGACCATTGCAAGAGGTCTCAAATCACCCACATCTATATAAAGCACTCGTTCTAACCTAAGAAGGCATGCACAATTAAGCTCTTGCATCCCCTTATCTCCTAAGAACTCTCAATACAATTCATTAACTTAAGCATTGGAATGCCCATCCCGGGTAAAACAACCCGGGCACTCTAACTTCACCTCTCTTGCAGAACAGTACAGTTCGGACACCCTTAACTCGGCCTAGCACAGCTCGGCCACTAACAAGGCAAGCATCCGAGTCACCAAACACGCAAGAGCTATCAGATCATGCCACATCAATTGGCACCGTCTGTGGGAACATGATACAAAAAGCTAAGTTCCCATTCTCTTTAAACATCACATATTGACACTTATGGCTTCGTCAAGAAAGCAACCTTCTAATAACAACAATAACCAAGTCTTTGGGGGGCACGAACAACTTGCCAAGACCCCGGAAATCCCCTCGGTAACTATCAGACAAATTAATGTACCTTTGACTCCACCAGGTGTCCAACCCGCTCTAAACCCGACCTTGATGCCATCTCATGTGAACACGCCTCCTCCTACGATTGAGCCATCTATGGCTCCCACTAGGGTCGACGCGTGCCAGTTCTATGACTTGGTACAATGCGTTCGTGGAATGACGACCATATGAGATCCTAGGAGAACAAGTTTGCCAACCTAGTGGGGGGGAGGGTAGCAGCAACAACAACAACAGAACCAACAAGTCTCTAACCGGGTTCCTGACCAAAACCACAATCAACCCCCATGCCAGTGGAGAACCAAGTCTTGAATCAGAACCAGAATCAACTTCTGGTGGAAAGCCAAGCTACTACTCCCATAGGAACTGAGATCTCTAGTTCCTCCGAAGGCTCTAAAAGGAGGCTCCAAAGACGTGCTCATCGTGCCTCGAAGAAAAGTCAGCTTGCTTCGGTCGTGAGCATGATGGACAAAAAAGAAGAGAGTAAAGCGACCATCTAGGCATGTACCTCATCAAGGCTTCCTATAACCCGCACATCACCTTTAGCCCCAGAGATACTTATAGCCTCGCGGCCGAAGAACTTCACGGTGCCTACTCTTGAATCATATAATGGATCAACAGATCCAATAGACCACATGGACAACTTTTAAGCCCTAATGCTGCTCAACGGGGCCAATGATGCAAGTCTATGTATTGCCTTTCCTACAACTCTCCAAGACTCAGCTCAACTGTGGTACTCGGGGTTGGCTCCTGGCTCCATAAAAAACTGGGACTAGCTCGCCAATCTGTTTATCACTCACTTTACGACCAGTAAGAGGCATTCAAAGTTTGCAACCTACATATTAAACGTCATCCAATGACCTAAGGAGACACTTAGGGAGTATATTAAAAGGTTCAACTTGGAATGCTTGCAAATCTCGGACTTGAACCCAATCGTACAACTCACCGCGGAAAAAATGGTGTACGTCACCCTGACCTGCACTGCCAAATGGAACTGAACCCTCCAACAACTATGGAGAAATTCCTCACCGAGGCAGATAAGTTCATAAAAGCAAAGGAAGCACTAGGGTCACAATCAGAATTATCTAGAAAAAGAAAGCATGTGGAAGAAGCAGGAAGCAGCAAAACAAAGCGGAGAATCAAGTCACCAAAGAGAAGTTGGTCACTAGGAAGCAGGCAAAGCAAGTCGCCTAGAAGAAAGAGTACATCTCCTCATCGGGGTTTTGGATTAGGCCGATGGTCTAGAACTCCACCATTGTATAATAAAACTTATACCGCCCTAAACGCGAAAAGGGGTGAAATCTTTATGCAAATGACACCAACAAAGTATGTAAGATCGCTGCCTAGGATGAAGGCTGACCCATCAACCAGGAACCTGCATAATTATTGCCATTTCCATCGTGACATAGGCCACAATACAGAAAATTGTAGAAATCTTAAAGACAAGATCGAGAAACTGATTTGTCGTGGGTACCTTTGACAATTTGTAAAGAGAGAAGAAGCAGGCTGACCTTTCAATCAACGTAGGGAGGTGCCCTAGACAAGCAAGGAGCAAGAAAGAGACCAAGCTCCCCGAGAACAATAGCAAGAGCGGCCCATCTGGGGGTCATCAACATGATCATCGGAGGGTCGATACTAGTAGGTTACATTACCTCGATAGGGAAAACTTCAATCCAGAACTTAGAACATGACAACGAGAACCCACCAAAGCACCCCTGAAAAGAAGAGATAATGTACTTCACAAAAGACCGCATGTGCAAAATACAGTATCCGCATGACGACACCCTGGTGATGAAGTTGACTATCAATGATTTTGAGGTAAAGAGAATTCTGGTCGACTTGGGGAGCTCGACCGACATTATTTTTCAGGAAGCTTTCGAGCGCATGGAGCTCGAAAAAAAGATGTGCAACCAACTAACATACCCCTAGTTGGTTTCAACAGAGAGGTGGTTCGGCCCTTGGTCGGGTGAGGGTGCCAGTTGTGGTGGGCTCACCCCCCAACTTGGTTTGGTTTGATCATGATTTTCTTGTGGTCACCATGCCCTCCCCTTACAACGCCATCATGGGCTGATCTATCTTGCATGTCCTTTGGGCGTTAGTATCAACTTATCATCTGGCAGTAAAGTTTCCCACCGCTGAAGGTATCGCAGTTATGCGAGGTGACCGGCTAGAGTCTCTCAAATGTTATGTGGCTGCCCTTAAGGCAAAAGGCAAGATCACTATTGACATCGACTTGGAGCCACCACCTGAGAACATAGACCAGCGAGCTCAGCCTATGGAAGATACTGTCCTAGTGCTGGTCTCAAAGATCGAGCCAGAGAAGACAGTACAAATAGGAGCTCGCCTAACTGAACTGGTACGCTCCAACCTGGTAAGCTTCTTACTTAATAACTTAGACGTTTTTGCTTGGTTGGCAGTAGAAATGCCCAACATAGACCCAAAGATAATAACTCATAAATTGAATTTTGACCCCTCAGTCAAACTAGTCTGATAGAGGAAAAGGAACCTCACCCTAGAAAGATGGAAGATAGTAGACGAGGAGTGGGAAACTACTCATAGCCGACTTTGTTAGGGAGGTCCAATACCCGATTTGGATTGCAAACCCAGTACTCATAAAGAAAGCCAATGGCAAGTGGTGCATGTGCGGCGGCTATACCGAATTGAACAGAGCCTACCCAAAAGATAACTTTCCTCTCCCATGAATCGACCACCTGGTAGACGTGACCTCAGGGTTCGAGATGTTGAGTTTAATGGATGCATACTCTGATTACAACCAGATGTCAATGAACCCGATTTATGAAGAAAAAACTGCCTTTGTAACCTTGATGGGCTTGTACTGTTATTGATAATGCCCTTTGGCTTGAAAAATGCTGGAGAAATCTTCCAACGACTTGTAAACAATGTTTTTTCATATTTTATTGACAATAAAATAGAATGTGATGTGAATGACATGGTTGTAAAAACTAAGTTTCCGAACTCTTTAATTGCTGATCTAGAATGCATTTTCAATGTTTTAAGAAAATATAATATGAAACTCAACCCAAACAAGTGTGTCTTCGATATCACATCAGGCAGGTTCCTCAGATACATAGTTAGCTGACATGGCATCGAGGCCAACCCAGAAAAAATTCAGACAATATTAGATATGCGACCCCCTAGATCGGTTATGGAAGTGTGAAAACTAATTGGCCAAGTAGCCGCCTTGAACAGATTTTTGTCCAAATCGGTTGGGCGATGTTTACCATTTTTTAAGGCAATCAAAAAGAACCGTGACTTTGAATGAACCAAAGAATGTCAGCTCGTCTTCGAAAAGCTAAAAAAGTATTGAAGTTCATCGCCTTTGTTGACCAAACCTGGAACCTGGGACAAGCTCAAGCTCTACCTCCCCACGAGTGATGAGGTAGTCATCTTGGTCCTAATTAGAAAAGTTGACAAGGTACAATGACCAGTTTATTACGTAAGCAAAGTATTGCATGCCGCCGAGACTAGGTACTCAACATTGAGAAATTAGCCTTCGCTTTAGTGTTAGTAGCCTGAAAGTTAAGACCTTATTTTCAGGCTCACACTATCGTGGTCTTAACTGACTGACCTTTGAGGTAAATTCTTTAGATGCTCGAGGTCTCAAGGAGATTTACAAAATGGGAAATCAAACTTAGTGAGTATGATATTCGATATGAGCCATGACCAACAATTAAGGCAGAGGTTCTGGCAGACTTCATCGCTAAGTGTACCTTCAACTCACCTGCCCCTGAAGTTGTCGATCTACAGACCACTTTGGAGGCCTCGACTAGTGCAGTACTTACCTTGGCTCGGGAGAACCCGACTTGGGATGAAGAGCCCTGGATTCTCCATGTTGGAGACTCGTCCAACCAGTGTGGAAGTGAGGTTGGGTTGATCCTCTATGGGCTTAGCGAAGTGAAGTTGGAATACACCCTCTGGTTCTTATTTCGAGCCTTGAACAATGAAGCCAAATATGAGGCACTCATAATCGGGCTATCACTAGCAAAGGAAGTCAGGGCCAAACATCTTGTAGTATGTAGTGACTCGCAACTAGTAGTCAACCAAGTGAATGGGCAGTATGAGGCTCAGGAGCCTGCCATGATGGCCTACTTGGCCAAGGTAAGGGAGCTCCTACCCAACTTCTACTCTTGGTACATCCAACAAATCCCGAGATCAGAAAATACTGAGGCCAATGCACTCTCTAAGTTGGCTAGTGCATTCGACTCCATAAGAAAGATGTTTACATAGAAGACCTGTAACGTTCGACTATAGAGAGGGTGGCAGAAGAGGTTATACCAGTGATGACAATGAGACCTAGTTGGATGGATCCGTTTGTTGATTATCTGTGCCACATGACTATACCAAAGGAACACAACACATCACGAAGGGTAGAGCGATAGGCATCTACCTACGTAATCATGGGCGAGTAGCTATATAGAAGATCATTCATGCTTCCCTACCTACGCTGATTGCGCCAAGCTGAAGCAGATCAAGTATTGTGGGAGATTCATGAAGGACTTTGCGGACATAATCATTCACACTCCCAAAAGGCCTTATGACAAGGAGACTACTGGCTTACGGTGAAAGCGAACACAATCGAACTGGTGCAGAAGTGTGATAAATGCCAGCGACACGCCAACATCTTGCACTAGTCAGCCGCTAACCTAAAATATCTTACCAATTCATGGCCATTTTCACAGTGGGGAATTGACATACTGGGCCCATTCCCACCAGCGACTGGGCAGAGAAGATTCCTAGTTGTAGCAGTTAATTACTTCACAAAATGGGTAGAGGTCGAGTTGCTAGTAACTATTACAGCTCAGAATGTTCAGAACTTCTTTTGGAGAAACATCGTATGTAGGTTCGTAATACCTAGGGTACTGATCTCGGACAATGGCAAACAGTTCGAAGATATTAAGATTTAGAATTGATGTACAGATATAGGCATACATCCTCGGTCACTCATTCTCAGGCTAACGGCCAGACCGAAGTAACGAATAGGGCGATCGTCCATGGCCTCAAAGCTCAGCTTTCCTGAGTTAAAGGTTTGTGGGTGGACGAGTTGCCTAGTGTGTTATGGGCCTACCGAATGACTATCAAGACAGCGATAGGTGAAATGCCCTTCAACCTGACGTATGGAACTGAAGCTGTGATACCAATAGAAATTGAAGTGTCAACCTTGCGACCCGAGATGTTTGACGAAGAGACTAACAAAGATGATGTATGAACTAACCTCGACTTAGTAGAAGAAGTTCAAGACCTTGCTTATATTCGGATTTTACCATGCCAACAACGAGTGGCTTGGTACTATAATGCCCGAATCAAGGGACACCAATTCAGAGTTGGCAACCTACTACTCAAAAAGGTTATGGTGCTTGAGCCCGTTGTGGAAAAGTGTTAGACAATGTATGCTCTTAGCTCCAATCAAATTGATGTACTAATACATTTATTGTAAATGAGTAAAAGTACATAATTGTTTCATGTTTTGATTGGTGTGTTTCTTTGTAATTACCCCTTAAACTAGACACTTATGAGATTTGCGTTAGTTTAGAATGTTCTCAGCCGTTAGATAGACTTGGGGAATTTATCCTACCAACACTGACACTAATGTGTTGCCAAAAAGGTTGGGGCAGCCTGTCTCAGCTGTCAGGGTTAGACCCAAATCACATGTAGTGTGTGTTTGTTTGAAGCACTAAACCAGATCAGTTTCCAATTGTCTAGTGGACCTTTGAGACTGATTGGCAAAACTGGAAAGTTACACCTAACCCCTAGGCTCGATTATGTATTGCACTGGGTGTCAGATTGGGTTATCTTTGATATGCCAATTAGTGAGATCCTTTGGGGGTCAAAACCTGGGTATGTTGGGGCAGTCTGAGAATTCACTCGAGCGGGTGATCATAGTGATGAGATCATCCCCTTTCTTGGACAAAGTGAATGATTGGGACTACACTCTTTCTGATGGAAACCAAAACTTTCGGTAGTCGATTTCAACCGTGTTTGAGATTTGTTTTGCAAAATATATTTATATAATAATATATATATTATGTTTTAAGAAAAAGGTTTGCAAATGGTTATTCCCAGGACCCATTCGAGTAGAGAGTGCGACACTCCACCTTGTAGCCAGGGGAGAGGTCCTTCTTTTTCGGGTAGTGTTTGATCATTATGGGCTGAGAGGTTAAGTGTAAGAGACAATTTCGGGCTATATACCAGATGGGCTATATCTTACTTAAGTCCATTATCCTTGAGCCTTCATATGATGGCTGGACTCAATGATCATTTAATGTAAATGTTGGGCCCATTAAAAATCCATACTGATGGACTCAGGGGTTCACTATACTTGATAGTGAATTCGGCCAGACTTTTCCACAGAGGCTGGGCCGAACTCATGTGGGCTTATGTAAGGTCATTATTGGGTCTCACACCATACAAAGTGAACCTAAATGGACCATAAACTACTTAGGGATGTGAGCCACTTGCTTAATGGGCCTAAAAGCCCATGATTAATTGGATTAATCAAGTGGTCACATGACAGCTTAAGCAGTCATGTGACTTGGGTGAATATGGGTTTGGATAAGGGTATGGAGCACCCATTAGGATAAGAGGATAAGTATTATCCACTTAGAGAGTCCAAATCCAAATAAAGATTTGGATTAGGAACCTCCTAATTCGATTAGGAGTGGTGCTACTTAAGGCTTATAAACTGTAATTCCTAATTCGATTAGGAACCTCCAAATCCAAATATGGGTTCTCTCACTACTATTGCCGCCCTAGAAACCGTAATTCGTTCTCCCCTTCTTGTGACTGATCTTGATCAGTTTGGTCTCTGAATTTTGCAAGAAAATATCAGAGAAAAACCATGCTCACCTCCTTAGTTCGATCCAATCTGTTGGATTGCAGTTTTGCTGAAAACTGCGTTGTTGAATCGACTTCATCTCAAGCTGCACCATTTTTAGTGGAGGCTGGTTTTGGGACTCACTTTGGGTGTGAACTACCACTTTGGGAGCTACACTTGTGGAATCCGTATCAGGTATACTTCTCCCTTTCTTTTGGTTTTCGAATTGGTCCGGTTTTGGTCAAGAACGATCCTTGAAAAATGCAGTTTCGAGCTATGTCTGTGGTACAACAAAATTTTGTTAAGTATGAAAGAAACTTAAGGGATGCCAACGCTTTTTAGCACTAAGGCACCTAGACCGACCTGCCCATAGCTTGGCTAAAAGAAGACCAAGGGACACCAACGCTTTTTAGTGCTAAGGCATTTGGGCCGACCTATCCACAGCTCGGCCAAAAAGGTTGACGACAAGATAGAGAATGATAGAAGCTCCATTCAAAGAAGACATCAGATATAGAAGCAAAGTAAATTTCATTAAGTATTTAAGGGCCGAAGTACATTGAAAAACGTTCAGGAAAAGCAGTGGCAAAATCAAAGCAACATAGGCATGTAGGCCCATGAAATATCATCTTAGAGGAACACGTAGGCTCCTAGAACAAAAAGAAGGAAACAACAAACATCAAGGCCGACCTATTCTTCATCACCCCCTTGTAGCTCATCGTCAGCACCATCATCCTCCTCACCCTCTTCTGCGCTAGCTACTTCTTCATCTTCATCTAGAGTCAAGGGCTCCTCATCGACTTACACAACAAGCTCATTTGACATATCATTGACAGATAAGACACCAAAGTCAAAATCAGGGTGCAAAGTCTTTAAATAGCGGCGACAAAGCTTAAATTCCCTTTTCATTGCGGAGATGACGTTTTCCACCTTTTCCTGGGCATATTCAGAGGAGTCACGAAAATGTTCAATGGATGCCAATTTTGCTCAGTGGATATCCTCTGTATACTTTGTTCGCCTCTCTTCTAGTTGGCACTCCTAGGCAGCGATAGTCTCTCGGGCCTCGTCCAGCTCACGTTGCATCTTCCCTTTCAGTTGGATAAATCGCTGGAAGTCCTCCTCAACACTGATGAGTTGGATCCCTCACATTTGAGACTACAGAGTAGCAATGCTTGGTTGAAGCTTAACTCTCTCTCTCTCTGGCCCAAGGCAACCTGATCCAGTAGTACCTGCCCCATAATGTTCGCTTACCAAAGGAAGAAAGGTATAATCGGCACAAGAACTATACATCGAGAAACACAGAAGCTTCGAAAAAGCAGAAGACAAACTTGAAGGATGCAACGAGTCATCCGAGCTCCAAAGTCAACTGGGTCCAAGCCGTGGTAATATCGCACGTCTTCCGGAAGTAGTATGCCTCTTCCCTTCTAGAGAGCTACATACGGGTCGTTCAGGTGGTCAATCATAGAAACGTCATTGTTTGGAACAAAGCGAGGTATGTCAAAGGTGTAAGGGCTGGCTTCACGTTCCTCTTGGCTGACTTGAGGTTTAGAGGCAGTAGGGCTCATAGAGTCCTGGTTGACGAAAGGAGGAGCAAACGACAATGACCTTACCTTGGCGCTAGCTGAGGTGCCCTCTATTGATGAACGATCAACCCTCCTCTTCTTTCTCTAGGCCTTCTTCTTGGATGCTGCCAAAAGAGATTCCATACTCGCCATATCTGGAAAAAATGGTAAAAAGATTAGTCGTGCTAAAGGTTTTATATGCAGGAGAGAAGAATGGAAGAAGAGAGAAGAGAGAGAGAGAAGAAGAGAGAAGAAGAGAAAAGAAGAGAGAAGAGAGAACTGAGAGCAAAAAAGGTACTGTTGGAGGCACCATCTTTGATATATATACTAGGGTGATAGAACATAAAAATAAAAGAAGAAAATTACAAGAGTACCCCTATGGTACTATACTTAGAAAAATAATAGTCTTTTAACAGCCCCCTCAAGTTGGGACATAGATGTCAATCATGCCCAACTTGTCACATAAATCATGTTGTCGTGAGTGGTGTAACCCTTTTGTAAAGATGTCTGCAAGTTGATATTCAGAACTAACATAAGGAGTACACACTTCCCCTGTGATGACCTTTTCTCTAATAAAGTGTTTGTCGACTTCGATGTGTTTAGTTCTATCATGCAACACTAGATTAGTAGCAATGTTTATGGCTGCTTTGTTATCACAAAATAGTGTCATAGATCCATCAACTGAAAAACCCAACTCACCCAATAAATTTTTCAGCCACATAATTTCAGCCACTCCATAAGACATTGCCTGGTATTCAGCTTCAACACTCGATCTAGCTACCACATTCTGCTTTAGGCTTCTCCAAGTAACTAAATTACCTCCTATGAAGGTACAATAACCACTAGTTGACTTTCTATCATTTAGGGATCCTGTCCAATTTGCATCAGTATACACTTCAACTTTCAAATGTCCATGATTTTGGAGCAACAAGCCTCCACCTGGGAACTTCTTAAGATATCTGAGAACTCTTTCTGCTGCTTCAAGATGGGTAGTCTTAGGGGCATGCATGAACTGGCTAAGAACACCTACTGCATTAGCTATCTGGTCGAGTCTTAGAAAGATATAATAGTCTTCCTACAAGTCTCTAGAACAGTTTCACATCCTTGATGGATTCACCTTGATAGTCACCTAGTTTGTGGTTAGGGTCAATGAGGGATTCAGCTGGCTTCACTCCTAGTTTTCCTGTATCCTGGAGTAGATCTAGGACATACTTTCTTTGGGAAATGAAGATACCCCTTTGTGAGTGGGCCACTTCAATCCCAAGGAAGTACTTTAGAGGACCTAGATCTTTCACTTCAAACTGGGTAGTAAGAAAAATCTTTAACTTCTGAATTTCATCCTTCCAATCACTAGTGATAACTATATTATCAACATATACTATTAGTGCTACAATTTTCCCTTCCCCTCTCTTCACAAACAATGTGTGATCAGACTGACACAGCTTGTATCCTTTTTGCTATACTGCTACATGGAACCAGCTAAACTAGACTCTTGGTGATTGTTTCAGCCCATATAATGATTTCTTTAGCCTGCACATTTTCTGTTCCTTACCTTGAGCCTGAAAACCAGGGGGTTGAACTATGTATACTTCCTCTTCAAGGTCACCATCCAGGAAAGCATTCTTGATGTCAAGTTGATCTAGATCCCAGTCAAGGTTAGCAGCAATGGAGAAAAGAACTCTAATGGAGCTCATCTTAGCAACAAGTGCAAAAGTTTCTGCATAATCTACTCTATACACTTGTGTAAACCCCTTTGCCACTAAAGAAACTTTATACCATTTCACGGTGCCATCAGCCCTATGTTTAACCATGAAAACCCATTTACATCCAACTGGATCTTTCCCTTTAGGAAGATCTACAAGTTCCCATGTGCCATTTTTATGTAATGCATTAATTTTTTCCTTCATAGCATCTGTCCATTCAGGTACCGAAAGAGCTTCTGCTACATTCTTAGGGATAGGGACACTGCCAATGGAAGAAAGAAAGGCTCGAAAGGAGGGTGAAATGTTTTCATAGGAAACAAAGTGGGAAATTGGGTGTTTAGTGGTGCAAGATCTAATACCTTTCCGGTGAGCAATAGGAAGGTTAAGCTCATTAGCAACAGAAGTGTCAATGGAAATAGGGTTAGGAACATCAACAGGGACCAATGTACCTGAATGGGTATAATCCGCTCCTAGGGAGTCTGATGGCATTGGTGGTACAACTTCTTGGTGCCCCATAGCTCTTGAACACGGTTGGCTTCTGTGATGACGAAAGAAGACTCGAAAGGGAAGAGGATCAGGAAGGGGAGGGAGTTGAATTAGTTTTTCCTCATTTCTACACTCCCCCTTAGGAGAAACAAGAAAGAAAGGCTCACTCTGAAAAAAAAGAGACATCCATAGAGACATAAAATTTTCGAGAGACAGAATCAAAGAACCGATATCCCTTCTGATTGAAGGAGCACCCCAAAAAAATGCAAGGAATGGCACGATGGTCTAATTTGCCATGAGTGGGTGACAGGTTTTGAACAAAACAATGACACCCAAACACATGAGGAGGAATAGGAAGAAGAGGAGCCTTAGGGAAAAGAAGCTGATGTGGAATAGCAACCCCCGAGCCACTTCAAGCCAAAAATGTTTCGGGACATTCATATGGAATAGCAACCCCCGAGCCACTTCAAGAAGGTGTCGGTTCTTTCTTTCAGCAACACTATTTTGTTGTGGTGTTTAGGAACAAGAGCTACGATGAAGTGAGCCACACGAAGCAAAAAATTCTGCGAGATCACTATGAAAATATTCTTTGGCGTTGTCCGATTAAAAGATTTGGATTTTAGTTTGAAATTGGGTGAAGATCATCCGTTAGAAATCTTGGATCATTTTAGGTACTTCATCCCTGGTTCGCTGTGGGAGATTTACCTGGTATAGATGCAAATGAGGTTGAGGGAGGAGTATTCATCTGACGAATTGCTCAACCATTAAGCTCTAAATGGTCACAAAAGGAATTTATAATATCCTCCCTTAGGTCAGATCCAGAGGTATGTGTCTGAGTCACAAAAGTAATGGGGGGCTGATTCTCTTGAGTAGCCATATTTTCCATAGTGTGTTTTCTTATACCTTGTTGTCCTGACTTTTTATTAATATTTGAACCTAGCTTCTTATTCCGATCTTGAGCCCATTTCGGCTTCCTATGAAGATCCCGATATGTGTGTCAGGTGTGTTGGGGTTTCTAGCAATGAGTACACCACAATTTGTTCTTGTCATCCACATTTTTTTGAAAACCCCCCTTCTTAAAGGTATTTCCCCCACGGGTAGTAACACTCCCTTTCGCTGCCAACACAACTACATCTCCTCCAGAATTGTTCATCAAACTCCTTCTGCTTTCTTCTGATTGTACAAGAGCATAAACTTCCTAGACTGATGGAAGATCCTTGCTACCTAGGATCTGGACTCTAATAGATTAATATGTAGGGTTCTAACCATGTAGGAAAGCAAACACTCTCTGTTGGGAAACAAGTTTTTTCTACAGTTTTGCATCTTCATCACACTTCTAGTCCACACTTTGATAATGGTCTAACTCCTCCAGACAGAGGTCAAGTCTGAGTAGTACACAGATAGACACCCCTTGCCTTATTTACAAGTGGACGATTCTGCCTGTAACTAGTAGATTTTTGCATAGTGATGCAGTTTAGAATAGGTTGATTTTGCTTGTTCCCAGATCTCATTTGCCATTTCAGCCCACATAAAATTCCTTCTTATTTGAGGTTGCATAGACACTAAAAGCCAGGACATGATCATGCTGTTTTCCTGGTTCTAGCACTCCCTGAATTGGGTTCTTTGATTCTCCCATTTATATAACCTATCTTTCCCCTTGCAGTGATGTACGACTTGATCCCTTTTGACCAATCTAAATAATTTAAGCCATCGAGAGGAATAACAGCCATGGGAATGGATAGGTTCACACCCCCACTCATTCCATTCGACATTGAGGAAACACTGGATGTAGCAGAATCTTCACCATTCATGGTTTCAAATTCAGAAAAACACTCTTAAATGGGGTACACAGCCTTAAAAAAAATTAACACTGAGAGAGAAAAAAAACCCCTTTTTTTCTTCGAAAACACACATCTTTTTGTAAAAACATAGGTGCTGTTACCACACTAATAGGTCATCCCTTGACCTACAGAATCAACACAAGTGTTGCCACAGTGCATACAGGTCATCTCTTGGCCTATGCATCAACAGAACAGCTGTTACAGCAAGTACAGGTTACTTTCTGACCTTCGGTTCACCATAGAAGCTTCTGTTGCAGCACACAAAATCTATTACAGCAAGTATAGGTCACTTTTTTACCTTCAGTTCACCATAAAAGCTACTGTTGTAGCACACAAAAGGTCCTCACAACCTACAATTTTATAGGGATCAGCTGACCCCACAAAAAAGGAAAGAAAGAGGTGTTGATCACCTCACATCCAATCAGTAGACCTAGTATAGGTTCTGCCCTGGCACACGGCCAGAAAAAAGGAGGAGAGAGAGAAAAGTTACTTTAGTGCATGAGATCTTCAATCAGCTGAACAACAAATGAGGGCGATAGATTTGAAAATCTGGTGCGAAGAAAACTGTTCACTCGACTTCTCCTTTTAGGTCTAATAGTCCCACTCTGATACCATTTTATGCAGGAGAGAAGAATGGAAGAAGAGAGAAGAGAGAGAGAGAGAGGAAGAGAGAAGAGAGAATTGATAGCCAAAAAGGTATTGTTGGCGGCACCAGCTTTGATATATATACTAAGGCGACATAACATAAAAAGTAAAAGAAGAAAATTATAAGAGTACCCCTGCGGTACTATACTTAGACAAATAATAGTCTTTCAACAAGGTTAAATAACAAAAGAAAAGTCTGGAAAGACAAGTCGATCGACCTACCTATATGGCTAAGGATGGCTCGAATAAGCATATTCTCGACCAAAAAAATTTCTATATTAAAATTCCAGCATACGAGGCAGTGGACCAGCCGTTGTAGCTCGTTGTCGAACTCAACTTCAAATTTCTGGTAGTCCTCCCGCCATATGGTATCCATGTTCCAGCCAGAACTACAAGAAAGGAAGATCTGCTCTTCCAACCTTGGACTTTCGAGGGAAAGCCATCTAAGAGCTTCCGACGTTGGTGGAAAGGAAGATAAAAGCAATAGGGCACGTGGGGGACCTTCTTCATAATACATAACTCGACAAGGATATCTAAATCTAAGGGAAAGTTGAGGTAGTGGCATAAATAAATTAAACCTACTAAGGTGCGAACAACATTGGGATGAAGCTGACCTAAAGAAATACCATAATGGGAAAGTACAACGGTTATGAAAGGATGTAGAGGAAAGCGAAGGCTGACAACCAATGCCTCCTCGAAAACATAAATTTCGTCTCAGTCATGACTCCAAGGAAGATGGTTGGGGTCGGGTTGAATGCAATCAAACTCACTAGGGATTTGGTAAAGGGTATACAACTCAACTATTCGCTCGTCGGACAGCTCGATAGGACCAAAGGGAAACTCCTCCTCTTAGGCCCCCACCTTGGCCCCCGATTGATACGAAGAAGTCATGGCTTGAGAACCCTCCTCATCTCGTGGTGAAAACCTCGCCCTCACCCATGGAAAGTTCAGGGATCTACCCTCAGATGGATTGAAAGACATATTTACAAAAGAAGACTACTCACCAGAGAAAAATATAGAGGAGCCAGTGCCAATGATGAACAAGGTAACAGTAGGCGAACAAATAACAACACATTGGCTAATCGGCCACCCTCCTCCCTAGAAGAAAAAGCGAAAAATAGTGCGAGTGGGACCTTAGTGGGAACCATAAATATAGTCCACTGGGAAGAAAGATCAACGACTGAGGCGCACTACCAACAAATCAACGGTCGAGAAGGCGTTACCACGCGTGGGAAAATTTAAATTTTAAAACTTGTGCGCCCTTTAAGCGTGCCACTTTTCAAATTTGAAATTTGAATCTTGTCGTCGTCCTGCCTTACCTCGGACCGGATCAGGTGAGCCAACTGAAATGACCAATGGACCAGTTGGACCAATTACCATGTTAACAAATACTCCCTTCGCTGAGCTGATGCTGACTCAGGAGTGGGGGGCAATTGATGAGGGGTAATTTGGTCCTCTGAGTTACATCATGACACGTGGTTTTTAAATGACACCTCGATGCCGAGAAGGTAGATCACCTCGGCAAGTCGACTTGTAGCACCATGCCTGGGTCGACCTTGAACACATTGGCCAAACCAGACTAATAGGTCTCCCCGCAACTAGTGACTTATCCCAAAGACTGGCCGAGCTACGAGAAGCACTGTTAACAACCTACGAGGCACGCTCGCTGACTTGTCACATAGATCCGTTGCTAGTCCAGAATCTCTAGAGCACTAACAGTCGAACGTTAAGCCGGCATACCACATCACACACATCAGAGTTAATTGGATGGATCTTAGCCCCTATGTGGGTTACTTAATGGACGCCATTACTCTCTTTAGTGAATGGAAACGGCTCCGCGAGAACCTGGAACCCATTGCAAGAGGTCTCAGGTCACCAACATCTATATAAAGCAATCATTCTTACCTAAGAAGGTACGTGCAATTAAGCTCTCTTATCCCCCTATCTCCTAAGAACTCTCAATAAAATTTGCTAACTTAAGCATCAGAGTTCCCACCCCGAGTAAAACAACCCGGGCACTCTAACTTCACTTTTCTTGCGGAACAGTACAGCTTGGCTACCCTTAGCTCGGCCTAGCAAAACTCGGCCACTGACGAGGCAAACATCCGAATCAACGTCCGAGTCACTAGACATGTGAGAGTCGTCAAGTCGTGCCACATCAAGTCACATCTTTAAAGTTTTTAAGAATATGTCTTCTTACTTATATATCTTATTAATTAATGAGAAACCAATGCAATGGATGCAATTGAATCGAGCTTTAATTGAACTATTCGGGCTCAAATTTGATGCTAACTAAGATTGAATCTCATGATAGGCTCGATTGGTTATTCGAATTTCAATTCAATCGGTGAAATGTTTGTTTCAAAAGCTCGCAAGCTGAGTTTGATTATATATATTATAATATAATAGTTATATTTTATATTTTATATTATCTATATATTAAACTAAAATAGACCACGTCAGATGGCCTTTCCTTGATTCATTACCCAAATCCTACAATTTTAGAGGGGGTGCATTATTCCCTTCTAAGTATATGGAGTTGCCACCTCAGCAAGTTAGCATGCCTTATTCACCCTTTTCCTCTCCCTTTTATTAGGAAACTAGTAAAACTCAGCACCTATTTTTTTAGGAAATATATAAGAATCCTCTATAAAGCCAATCCTTACTCCGATTTGTTCCTATTCCCCAGTATCCACATGTCACCACTATCCCCCACTTTCTCCTAATTTATCTCTAATTATCACTAATTCATGTTTATCTCTAATTTAGGAAAGAGTTTCTGACCTATGTTATCTCAAATTCCTATTTATTAAAAACAGAAAAAGCAATTTTAATAAATTTAATAATATTCATATAATTCATAATGTTATATGAAATTCATAATGAAATTATGTAATAAAAATATAAATAATAATTTTTGGGTTATTCAATTTAATAACTAAATAATAACAATTTTATTTAAATGTTATTCAAAATATAATAATTTAAAATTTTTAAAAAGTTAAAGTAATATTTAAATATTGCAATAACTAAATAATTTAAATAAAAATATTAAAAATAGCTACATAATTATATAACAAAATATTTAATAGTACATAATAACATTCAAATAAATAAAACTTAAATCTTTTAAGTTTCATTTAAATATTTAAATTAAACCACAAAATTATTTAAATATTATTCAAATAAGTAATTGATATTTTAAATATTATTTGAAAAAAAAGATTAAATAACGAAATTATGTAATAACTTTAAAAAATTTATCAAAAACATAAAATTAATTATAATAGATTTAACAATATTCGATAATAAGAATATAGCATATAAATAATTTAAAAAAATTTAAGTATTACTGAAATAAGCTTCCAAATAACAAACTTATGTAATAACTTTCAATACTACATTTTTAATAGACATAGAAAAATAGAACATTATTTGCAATTATTAATGTACTAATAATAAAAACATTACTTCACTTATATCAATTAATAATTCTAGAAAATAAATGTCTGAAAATTTGTTATAAATTTAATTTTAGTAATTCTGTATTTTCTCTATCAATTTTCAATACTTATTGGAGATTAAACTATTGTTATTTGTTAGAGATTAAACTATTAATTTAGCTGAAATTAGAAATATTCACTAGTTGGTTTGGTTGTAGAATGGTTGGCCAACCAAACTGACCTGGCGATTATTGACTTAATCGTCGGATTTTACGCCCTTGGGATCACTTGAGGCCTCTAACATCTCTTATGGTTGCAGGTCTCTCTTAGTAGGAGAAGTGACACCTTACTCTCTCAACTTTCCATCGTTGCCCTTGTGGTCAACTTTGATCCTCATCAATTGGTGTCATCTGTGGGAACTTGAGCAAAAAGCCCATTTCAGTACCTCAACTACCAAACTCCCTTGCCAAGCCAGAGGGACAGTAAAGCTGACTTGGGGTAGTGGCTAAACTATGCTAACTCATCCGAATAGGAGGCAAAGCTAACCTATCGGCTCGGAGACACAAGTAACCAAACTTGTACTTCCTTCAGACGAGCCAATCTGGACACTACCTCATCGTCGGAAGTGGGAGGCATCTAATATGGACAAAACCGACCACCAGTTAGAAACCACCAAGTGGCAACATGCTGGGGTGGGGGGCAAAGTTGTCAATTAATGAGCTAACCTATCTTGGCGACCTGACCTGGTCCTGATGAGTCACGATCTAAGCTGGTCGTGACGAGCTACGAGCTGACCTGGTCGTTACGAGCTACGAGCTAATCTGACACCAACTCATAACATGCACAAGCAACACATGGCTAAATTGATTAGAACATCAATGCCAGCGCATTCCATGTAGGCCCAATGCCTACCACATGCACACAATGTGTCAACTAAGGGCGCGACAAGTGGACCGAGCTCCGATCACGTGTGAGAGATGTGTCGTTTCTTGGATGAAGCCCCTCTTCTATAAATAGGTCCCCCATTCATTTGGACACAACTTAACATGGTAATACGCTACTATGAACAAGGCACGCTAGACACCTCGACACATAGAGCTCTCAAGTTCCCTCTAAGAGCTCTTCAGTTCATCACATGGAGCTCTCAAGCTCTCCTATACGAGTTCTTTAGCTCATCACGTAGAGCTCACCAGCTCTCTAGCTCCCCCTATGAGCTCTTCAGCTCATCACGTCAAGCTCACCAGCTCCCCCTACAAGCTCTCCAGCTCTCCTTACGAGCTCTTCAGCTCAACGCATATAACTCTCTAGTTCTTCTCACGAGCTCTCTAGCTCTCCTCACAAGCTCTCCAGCCCACTTTATTTTCCCTTGGCAATTACTGACTTAACCGTCGGAGTTCACACCCTTGGGATCACCTAGGGCCTTTGACATCTCTTATGGTTGCAGGTCTCTCTTAATAGCCGAGGTGACACTCCGAGACGAGGTGACACCCTACTCCAGCAAATTTCCATCCTTGCCCTTGTGGTCAATTTTATCCTCATCACAAACAATTATTAAAAATAGAATATAAAATATAAATAATCATTAATTATTTAAAAAATTAAATATAAAATAATTGTCTACTCTTATGTGTTTCTATTATTTAGGTTTTGATTATCAAAGTTCATGCATTGCACGGGTCCCCACTAGTATATTTTTGAAATTCAAAACAAAATTTTAAATTGTAATATTCTCTTAAAAAAATCTAATAAATATAACAATTTAATAATAACCCATGTCCCATTAACTTAATAGCGTCAACGTGTAATAACTCTCATTTCTCTAATGGACGAATGCTGATTACTGAAGATTCTAACCCACACCACAGGTCCTACATGTGTCAGAGAGGTTGGATTGAAAACTTTTTCGTCTTTAACTGTCCTGAATGGATTCAGTCCCTTGCAAGTTCCGATTCTGCTATCTATCTATCTATCTATCTATCTATATATATAACTCCTTTACTTCTGCTTCTTTTCAGAAATGAATACCGCAGGCTTTATCCAACCGATTGGTTGCCTTTTCTTCTTCCTTGTATCGTTATATGCATTTTCACGGATGCATGTTCATTAATTTTCTTGACGCAAGAAATAGAGAAAATGATGCATGTCCAACTGGTTGAAGTCTTTTTTTTTTAATTTTCTAATGAAAATCATTAGGGAATTTGATGTTTCATTCTTGTTTAATTTATGTAGTTTTTTTTTTTGTGAGAAAATTATTAAGAAATTTGAGATTTAAATTTGATGCTTTATTGTGAAAAATGGTATGGTTGATATGTTGAATATAGGCTCGAATTTGAGCTCGCGAGCTCGAATTTGCAAGTTCATTTAGTTTTTTTTTTTTTAATCTTTGAACTAAATTCAAACGTATTGAACACTTAATCGAATCAAACTTGAGCAGTAAAATAGAGTTCGAATCAAATTCGAGCTCGAATTCAAACAAATCAATATATTCATTGAATTGAGCCAAAACATGTCAAAGAGAGAAAATAATTGTACACAACATGGAACTATGGAAGAGAAAATTGATTATACACAAGATAAAGATATTTTTTAATTATAAATAAGTTGGAGTAATGAAAACTATCAATATTGATCATCATGGTTGAGGGCTTGGCAGACTAGCAGCACTCATAAAGATTCGTGAATTTAGAATTTAAGGCAAAGCAAGTTAGGATAGCACATTTGAGGCTTGCAGTAGGTTTGGATTAACGTGAATAAAGATAAACCTTGGACTTGCACCATGAAACAGAATAAATGTATTGTAACTAAACTCTAAGTCATAAAAATGCGTTGGCCCTATGTTGACAATAAGCTTTATTATAAACCGCATCTCCAAATAAGTAAAATTCATAGATTGAGAATCAAACCAAAAAAGTTTTACACCTTACCAGTCAAACTGTATAAAATGACGAAATATCCCATATTAAGCATAAACATGAAAAAAACCTTATAAAGGCAAGTAGGCAAACCAACATGTTTTTTGTTAGACATATGAACTATTAACTGGTTCTTCTTATAGTGAAGGTATTAAGCATAGTCAGTAAAATTGAATTGGTTAATTAAAAACGGGAACATGATAACAACCCGAAAAGATTTCAACATTTTCGGCCCAAACTTTACTCTAGGTGGAGGGAGGCCACCTTAAACTTTTATGCATTAACATAAGGAAAGCTAAAAAATACAAGGACATAGCCTAGCTAGCTTGCCTTAAAACCCAAGCATAGAAATCTCTCCGGCCCTTACTAACTTAATCCCACCCCAAAAAGAAAAATTACATAAAAAAGATAAGGATTATAACCAATAGACCAAACCATGACAAACAAGTTGACTCTTAATTAAAATAGGTAAATCCAAATTGTCTTTAAAAATGAGGCAGGCAAGATCTCTAGGGATTTGAGAATTACCATCATACAAAGCTAACAACTCAACTTGTATCAAAGAAGAAAATGGACTTTGGGTCTTAGATCATATTGACATAGGTCATATTTACTTTAATTTTTGAAATATTATTAAATTTTAAATGTATTTGAATCAAAGCAACAAAATAAAATTAATACACTTTAGTGGAAACATAGAATTTTATATTTACATCATTCATAATGAGATGTATAAAAAAATTGTTGCATAATTTACACTATCATGATGGACCTACATTTAGGAACCATTAGGAAACTGCATTGATATGTTGGAGAGAAAAGGAAACAGACAAATTCATTGATAAACTTGTTAAGGCAAAATGTATTCAATCACAAACCTTAAGGTCATGGCAACTGATAATAAATTTATAATTGTTCGAATTGATATTCATTTGTATTTTACAAGTAACATAACTATTTTGGAGACAATTGAAAATTGTCTTAAAATTATAGCTTACAAGTACAACTTTATTCTATTTGACAAGTTGCAAAGTTATAAAAGTAAAAAGGGTCTTTATGGGTATGCTTTTATTAACCATTTTCTATTTCTCACATATAAATTCATTTTTATTTATTTATTTTAAAGATGTTATTGCAATAGTTATCTTCACTAGTGTACATAGCATAATTGCATCGAGTTATCGGATTGCAGATCTCCCTTTGGTAGACTACCAAAAAGAATATATTGCATCATTATTAATTTATATTTCTTTTTATAAAAAAATATATTTCTAATTACACATTTCTTCAATAAAAGAATGATTTCTATAATATTAACACTTTGGGATGCTAATGAGGACATTGTTGATGACACATTGCATCAAATAGAAAATAACTAAATTATTTTGATTAGTTGAGTACTTAAAGTAATGTCATAACAAGGTAAATGAAATATCATTTTTATTAAAATATACGTGTTTTCTTAAGTTGTTTATGTAATCCTTAATTTGTTTCCTCTTCCACAACTATAGTAAACGAAATTTAACTTCACACAAATAACATTCTTTAATAACAAATGTGCTATGGTCCATTTAACTATATGCATCTACCCATTATACTTACTCACTTCTTAGGTCTATCTCTTTCAACTATTAAATATAGAAAGATAATTTGAACTAGCTCCAATAATTCTTGAAAAAAGATCACTTTTATATATGGTATATATTGGTAACCTATTTCAATTCAATTACAATATTGTAATTAATAAATAGGGCAAATTTCTTAAACTATTCCTACTGTTTAGCTAATTGACAAATTAAACCCTTACTGTTTAACTAAATCTAATTGACAATTGTCTGAAACCTACTTGTCATTAATGCTGTCAATGAAAAGACTAAAAAGACTATTTTACCCATTATTCTCCTTCAAATTTTCAAAATAAAAGAGAAAAAAGAAAAACAAAAACAAAACCTTCCATCTCTCCCTCATGTCTTTGCCCTAGCCATCTTAAACATTATAAACAGAACAATTATGTCAAAAGGACAACAATAAATTAATAATCCAAGAAAAAAGAAGCTAGAGAGGGAAAAGAAAGGAAGAGAGATAAAAGGGGTTTTTTTCCTTCAACTTCATTATCTTCCCCTCAACTTTAAACATGTTTCGTCTTCTCTCTATCCAAGATGAAGGTGATCCAACCAGAACCATCTTCCTCTATTGTCTCCTATCCACCACAAAACTCTGATGCGGTTTCGTCGTCATCATTGTCGTCATCAAAGAAGACAACAGTGTTTGTATCGATAACAATGGTGGAAGAGCCGGTAGGGTCTAGGGAAGGGGCGAACTGGAAATCGTCGAGCACCAGGGAGATCATTTAGTTGTCTGCCGGTGGACGGTCGTCAATATTCCCAAGGTGAAAGCTAGGGCACTATGGAGCCAATACTTCGAAGTGGGTGGCTACAACTGTCGGCTCCTTGTCTACCCCAAAGGTGACTTCCAAGCCCTTCCCGGTTACTTCTCTATCTATCTCCAAATCACGGATCCTCACAGCTCATCGTCATCAAAATGGGACTATTTCGCTAGCTACCTCCTCTCCATCGTTAATCATCTCGACGAATCCAAGTCCATTCAGAGAGACTCTTGGCACTGCTTCTCCAGCAAGCAGAAATCTCTCGACGGGTGCGACTTCATCCCTTCTTCCACAATTTTGGATCCAAGGCCAGGTTCCTCTTCAATAACGATTCTGTTGTCATCACCGCAGATATTCTGGTCTTGAATGAATCAATCTCCTTCTCTCACGATAACAATGAGTTATAATCTTCAATAATGATTCTGTTGTCCAATTTCAAATGTTTTGAGTGGAAAGTTCACTTGGAAGGTACATAACTTCAGATTGTTCAAGGAGATGGTCAAGACCTAGAAGGTAACAAGCCATGTGTTTTCCTACTGATGAATGTAACCTTTAGATTAGTGTTTATCAAAGCTCGGTCAATGGGGTAGAGTATCTATCGATGTGCTTGGAGAGTAAGGACACGGAGAAGTCATTAATTCCTTACCGAAGTTGTTGGTGTTTGTTTCGAATGTTGGTATTGAATCAGAAGCTTGGGCTTAATCACATGCACAAGGACTCTTATGGCCGATTTGCAGCTGCCAAGAGTGGGGATAATATTAGTCTCAGGTGGAATGATTAATTGAAGATGGCGGATTTTATTGGGTCAGAGACGAGGTTTCTTGTTGATGATACTGCTGTTTTCAGTACCTCCTTCCATTTAATTAAGGAGTTCAATAGCTTCTCCAAGAATGGGGGGTTTCTTGCGGGAGGAGTACTAGTGGGGCAAGAAAGTTTGATGGGCGTTCGAGGAAATTCACTTGGAGGATTGCCGCTGGTTTGGTTTATCATTGCCGAAAGGAAGAAAATGATGGAGGCGGAGGAGGAGGGAGACAAGGGTAAAATTAGATTTAAAAAAAATTATATGTCACGTGATGTCAAGTGTGTATTGATTTTGACAATATTGATAGAACTAGTCAATTGTCAGAAATAGTAAGATTGGTTTAAGACAATAGTTAAACAGTAAAGGTACTACAGTTTGTCAATTAACTAACAGTAGGAGTGGTTAAAAAAATTTGCCTTAATAAATATTACATAAAGGATTAAACATGATGGGAACTTATAAACCACAATTTGATATTATAACAATATTGACTCAACTTTAACCCATATTGCATTAATTAGCAAAACCAATAACTATTTTTGAATTTAACACACTAATAATCCAAGTAGAATTAATGGGGCCTCATTTACATCAAGTACTTGAATTTAACAAACAACAAAGAATAACATAATACATACATATTTTTGCACACATATTTAAGTGTTAAAAGTAGTAGATCCAATGATACTGGATTAATAGATATATCACATATGTTGACATTGACTAAGGGCAATGAATTAAGGCATGTTCCACTTGTCGGAAAGAAATTTCACTTGAGAATAGTTTTGTTTGCTCCAATTGCAATCTTGAAGTAGCTTTGTAATAGGTTTTACTAGTATGTAATTATTTCAATTTTTTCAAGTACAAAATTTCATTTCATTTTCAAGATTGGAATGGTACAAGGAAATATGCAACTTTCAACAAACAAATAGGATTCCTTATTGCCAAACTATTTTGGAGTTGAAAGATTAGGTACTTAAGATGGAAGTATTCCCTATAAATTGCAAAACAAAAAAAGACTTATACAATAACTAACTTAATTACAAATATTTCCAAGATAATTCAACTAAGAAAACTAAACAATTAGTTAATTCATGCATTTGGAAGCCATATAGTATCTTTGTCGAGTCACCTAAACAATTTATCCCTTAATTATGTTTGCATCCAATGATGATTGGGAATAGAAAAGTTGTAGGCTTCTGTCTATAATTGACAAGATTTTGGCAAATCTAAGTAACACAACATTCAAATTGAACAATTAATTACCTACAGTAATTAAATAATTAGTTTTTATCATTTATATCTACAAGCCTTCTTAATGACTACATTTTACATTTCCATAATCAATGTAGAAGCCTCAACCTTACAAACAGCCTCTACCTATTACTTGTTATTATATTTTATATTTTCATATTTTATAATAACTACATTTTTCTAACAAATTATTTACTAAAAACTCTTTTACATCTACGTCTTTTATCCTTCCAACTTTTGCACAAGGTGAATCTATACAAGGTATATCAACAATTCAATGGGTTGGGTTCAACTCAAACCCACCTTAACCCATCCCAACCTGCCCAACCCATTAATGCTAGACATACATAAATTACATAAAAAATAACATAAATTGAAAGAAATAAAAAAAAAATTATAAAAAACACAGAAATGGAAAAAAGGTTATAAAAATTATAAACAAACATTGAAAATGAAAACAATAACAAAAAATTGGAGAAAAAAGTATAAGCATTATTATGGCAATTGGCTTGTGTGCATTGGGCCAGAATAGGAATGGTGAAGAGAGGATGGGTTGTGTGGAAGAGTCACCACCAAACTTTTCCATAAAAAATAGAAAAAAATGATGGAAAAGAAGAATTAATGGAAATTTTAAAAACCTTTTTAGACTATATGATGACATGGAAGTTTTGGTTTCAAAATTTCATAAAAGACTCCAAAATAATTAGGTCTAACCATCCTAGATAAAGGGTTAAAGTTGGAGTGTGGAAGAGGTTAGGCACTGGGGCCAAAGCCCTGACCTCTATTTCATTTCGTTTGCCTTAAAATAGTTTTGATGCATTGAACTACAAATTTGTGAAGTAATAAGGGAATGTATTATACTCCTCCTTGGTCCTTGAAAAAAATGTTAAGTCCAAGTCTACAAGCCTAAATGCAATTTTACATGGCATGTTATAACTTATAATGGGGGCAACAATGTATAATGAAAGTAAATTATTAACCTAAATGATGTATGAGCATGTTATTAGACATAATGAGAAAGGCAAAGTAAGCTATAATCTTAGAGTGATGCATGAGCTAGAAGGATGCAAATGGTTAAATTGGAAGAACAACAACCTATGAGCCAATTCGTTTTCTAGGTCCATGCTTCCTTGTGAGTATCAAAGTATATAGGTATTGGGTATCATATTGGAGAAGTCGGATATGGATATGCTTTAGAAATGCATACAAATTCTATAAATATATTAATAACACTAAATTTAATGTCAAAATCACCACAAATAATATATAAACACATATAGAATATATTTTAATAGTATATATGAAGAAATACATTACAATTGCATAGATAATGTTATTGATAATACATCAATCAAGTTCCAGGACATATATCATTTTTGGTATGTAGATTTTAACTGGTTTAAGATATTGACCCTAAAAATGCATTGAGTAGGACCCAATATGAAATTGAATAGGAAGGATGGGACCCAATATAATAAAAAAAATGGGTCCAAAAAAGGTGCTGGATGGGACCCAATGTGAAGTCTAACTAGAAAATAGGCCCCTAATGTATTTGCCCAAAAAGAATTGAGTGGGGATGAAGAAAGAAAAAAGGTACTGTTAAATAATCCAAACCCAAGAGTATGTTGGATAGGGCCCACTACAAACCAAATTGAATAGGGACAATGAGCATCTGCCACGTTGGGTATTGAATATTGAGACAGGGCCTACCATTCGTGGCAATCAAAAATATTTTCTTTCTCTTTATCACTTAAACTCTCAAACCAATTAGAGAGATTTTCTCTAATCAATTTAGTGGGGTCCAATTCTCTCAAACCAATTTCGTTGAAAGGAAAATATGGTTGGCTGATTCAAGGAGGATTAGCTTAACTCAATTAATGGGTTTCCTTCCATGTGTGGGCCCTAGTCTCTTGTCAATGAAACCTTTACAAACCCCTTTCAATCAACCTTATACAAAGATCACCATGGTCCAAACATCTTGGGCCTGCCAACTTGCCTAAATAATAATATGAAGGGTAAAATTGCTGAAACCTCTTTCAAAGTTTCTGGTTGTTGCTGAAACCTCCCCTAAAGTTTGGTAATTGCAATCATCTCCCTTGAATTTATTGACATAGTTGCAACTAGAGCCCCTTTGGTAGAATCTTTTAAGAAGAGGCATGAAAATCTTCAAAATACCCATACAGTTACTTTTAACAAAAATGCTTATTTTCTAAACTTTCTCTTCATATGAATCACTACCCCAAACCCTTCCAATCTCTTTTTTGAAATTGATTTATTTTCCAAATCCTCCCTTCATATCAATCACTCAAAGGTAAAGCTATAACTTTAAATTCTCTCTGTTTTTATTATTCATAGAGTTTGTATTGTTTTTTTTTTCCAGTAAAAACCATACTTGCATGGATATTTTGGACATTTTCATTCCTTTTTTAGAAGGTTCTACTAGAGGGGGTTCACTTGCAAATATATCAGTGATTGCAATTAATAAACTTCAGGGAAGGTTTCAACAATGGTCAGAAACTTCAGGGAAGGTAAAAATTTAAGTTGATCACATAGGATGTCTTTCAAATAAATCTTGTGGGATCCTCCATTTAAATGGCAACCAATACCTATAATAGCATTCAAATTACTATCAAATGAAAAAGGAAATCATAACTTACCGAATATGATTCCTCTCATTTGAATTCAAATCTTTGGCTGGTCTCACTTAACAAGAAGCGTTATAAATAGAGGAGAGAATGTTCTTTTGCAGAATAAGAGAAATAAAAAGAAAGAGAAGATAGAAGAATTTGAAAGAAGTCCAGTTTGCATGCTACTGTTGAAGTTTTAAGTTAAATGGTGTCAACTATGTGCATGTTGAGTGGCATGCCCAACTAAGATAATTCAACTCTCCTTTGGCTCCTTAATTTTTTTCAAGCTTTTCTTGTTGTAGTAATAAGGAACAGAAGGCTTCTATCAAACTATCACAAACAAGAAATCTTCTATCAAATTGCTGCAGTCAAGATCCCCATCAAATCATTATAATCAAGGGACCTTTTGTAATTGAAGATTAGTGCTGCATCACGTTTTAATCAAGTATAAATTGTGAATGAAAGGTTTTGTTTACATATATACAATTGATCACTACAAGTTCTTCTACAACTACAAGTCATCAATTTTTTGAGTCGTGTTTGTGACAAGCCACAACTACAAGTCGTCAAACTTTTCGGGTCATGCCCATGAAATGAGATTGTATCCCACTTACATTTTACAAAAAAAAAAGAATCTTTGAATTTGTCCTTATTTTTTGTTCTCCAAATTTATGCACGAATTTTGTGTTGAAAATTGTATAGACTTTTTCAAATTAATACATGGAAAAATCCATTGATATTTTAGTTTCTATTAAAGTCCAAAGCACAAAACATATGCAATTATTATATCAATTATTTTATATTTTACTATTTTTAATTTTTAGCATTAATAAAAAGGTTAACTAAACAATTAATTCTCAAGTTTTGGTAAACAATATTTTTATTTTTTGTAAATAATAAATATGTTATTATAAAATGCAAATTAAAATATCAGTTTATAATTTAAGAACATAGAAAATTTTAACTTAAAACAAATCAAGTATATTAAAATTTCAAAGATATATACCGTATGAAATTTCGTAAATTTTAATTACTAAAATAATTATTCCATTATTAATATTTTTATTTATTTAAATTTTCTAAATTATAAAATATATTTTTTGATATAAATGAAAATTAGTGGATTTGATAGATTAAATTTGTATTATATTCTCAAATATATTGTAAATAATATCTATTATTTTATAAATAATAAATGCATTGTTATTTAATGAAAATTAAATTATTAATTGATAATTTATAAAAATTTTAAGATACATATCGTGTGCAAATTATTAAATTTTAAGTAGCAAAATAATTATTCTATAATTAATATTTTTATTTGTATAGATTTCTTGAAGTTAAAAATAATTTTTGATACAGATATGAATTTGATATATTATTTATTCTATTAGTTTATAAAATAGTAACTTTGAATGTTATTCTTTTTAATCCATAGTTATAAGTGTTAAATATAAACATAGTTTATTTACTTGGATTGCATATAGACATTAAAGTTAATAAAAGTTAATTTATTTCATTTATTATTATAAAGTGAAAGGGCTCTTAGTGGTTAAAGATGCATTTAAGTCTTGGGTGCTTGGTGGCTTGGGTTCAAATCATGCTGGCTCCACCTTTTTAAATAGAGAGACAAATATGCTTGTTGTCGGTTATGCCTTTGAGTCGATACTATACAATGTTTTAAACCTTAATGCCGTTGTATTAGGTGTATCGTATCATATTCTAAAGCTTGCTTCTATGCCTTTTGGTGGGGGCATGAAGCTAGGAAAAGGATAAGGAACTACCTAAAGAAGACCGAAATTAAATGTAAGGGATGGGGACTTCCTGGGAAATGCTTAATTCCCTCCTTAAATTGAAGACATAAATTGGACCTTGAATTGAACTGGCCCACAAACTCAAAACCCAAGATAGATTGGACTTGAAGCTCCCTAAACTATAAACTCCATTGGAAGAGAGAAAGGGAACTTGTCTTCCACCCCTAAGGAAATTCCATAAAAGAAGAAACGGGGATATGTATTGAGCAATCACTTGAGCCGAGCTCAGTTGTGAAGTTGATGTTATGGTTATTTGATGTAAATGTCATGTTAAGCATTTACCCATGACCTTTAATTTTAGGTTAAGACAAATGAAGTAACAAGTAAAACCAAGGAAACCCTTTAAAAGAGAAAGGTTTAGAATAAACAACCAAACTAACTTCATGTTCCAAAAAAGTTATCCATGGAGAGATTTTGTAATTAAAAATCTCATCAACCAAGGAAACCCATGCATGTTTCAAGTAGAAAGGAAAGTGTGAATCACATTACAATTTAAGTTGTTGAAGAAGAGCCCAAAAAACTAATTAGAAGTGTGTATTATCATTTGATAGTCTGGTATTGCCAACATTTCACACTTTGGTATTTAATAGGTTGGGACAATCAACATCAACCCCAACTATTATTTAGAAGAAAAGTAGTTTGGACATGAAGAAAAAACAAATAAAGGAAGAAAAAGGAACAATCACTAGGAGGTCAGAAAAGGAAGGGATGACCCCCATGGTTCTATCCCTTTCGACATGAAGCGCCAAATTGCTCTTGGAATAAATTTAGATGATGCTTTGATAGCCAAGCAACAAACATTGGTGTTCACCAATCAAGTTCAGTCCAAAGTTAAAAGAGAACAAATTAAAGATAATGACAATATTGTTTTTGTAAATCTTGTAACAATATGAAAACTTTCAAATCAATGCCAACTATTCACGAAGATGATCTCAAGGAAACATCCCTTGATGATATAAAATTGCAATTAAATAATGAACTTATGAATAAGAAGTATTTAAAAATATTACCTATAAAAATTCTTATAAATTGCTCCCTGGGTATAAGCCTAAACTATGTAGAATTGCCTTTAGATATGAGCTTAAACTATCTACTAATGCTTTCAGATATATTGTAAATTAGTCAAAATTGCTCCTAAATATGAACATAAATTATCTATAACTACTCCTATATACGAGTATAAACTATCTACAATTTTCTTAGATACGAGCATAAACTTTCTACCATCACTCATAGATATGAGCCTAGACTATCTACAATCACTCTTGGATATGGCCAAAACTATCTATAGTTGCTTGTAAATACGAGCCTAAACTATTTAATAGTGCATTCGGATACATAGTAAATTACTGAAAGTTGCTCCCAGATATAAACATAAACTATCTACAAGACTCTTGAGTATGATAATAAACTATTCAACTTCTTAAACAAGTCAAAATTTTTATCTTGGATACTAGCCTAAACTACCCACATCAAGAAAACATAGAGTTAATGGTCAACAAGCTAATAGATAAATAGTTAGACGACCACAAAAGCTCCTTAGAAGCTTCTTCTTTACATGATCTTTGTCACCTTCCTTTCCTCTCTTACATTAGTGTTATCCCCTTTCCTCCGAATTTCATTTTTCCCCAATTCACCTTATATGATGGAACAAGAAACCCCCGCACCCACATAAAAGCTTTTCTCATTAAATTTGTAAATATTCAGCAAAACGACGTCTTACTTTTACAACATTTCCCCAAAGTTTAACAGGCTTAGCACTTACATTGTTCACAAATCTTCCTAGTCAGTCTATCACCACCTTTCTCCAACTATCATGCCTATTCATTAACCAATTTGCCTACAATCTTGAAGCTGAAGTCACCTTAGATGACTTAACCAACATGAGACAAAAAGAAATGATGAGACGTTTGCCCAGTTTTACAACCGATGGAGAGCCTTAGCAAGCCAACTTCCAAGTAACCAACCAGAACATTTCCTTGTTTCAACCTTTTTACATGTCCTTGCTCCCCAATTTCGCTTTCAACTATCCATCCTTTGCCTCTTTACCTTTGAAAAAGTCATACAACATGGTATAGCTATCCAAAGAGCCTTTGAAGCAAACGGAACCTTCCCCGTTTAGGTCCTCTACTGACACATCTTCTCGCACTTACACCCATCCATAACATAGATCAACACTTCACATATGCACCAACCCAACATAAAAATGAATGAAAACCACTAAAGGTACTTAACACCGATTATACTGACCTCTTTCCTAACTTCCTCCAACGCAATATGATCCAACACCCATGAATCAAACCAGATGCACCAAAACATAAAAATTATAGAGAAGACCAATACTGCCACTTCCATCGTACACCAAGACACCTTGTAGCTAACTATAATGCATTTAAATATTTTGTCCAAGATTTAATTGAAAAAAATAAACACTTAGTTGACATCCCCCACCTACTACTCACTTCCACCACATCACAAAACCAACCCTCTCTTGATCTAGGAATCTTTGCAAACCCATTCCCTCCGCACCCAATTGACGTAAATTTGGCTCAACCTACATCTTTCTTCACAACTACACTTAACTCTCACCAAATTAACACTTTAGGGATCCTCCACCCATACCATAAACTTTCTTGATGATACTGACTTTTCTATAGTGCTCACCGCCCCTCACCAACTAGAAGATGACCCTACATCTCTCATCGAGGACACATTAGACATTAACCTAGGTACCTAAGAAAATTCACACATTGTTAAGATGGGAGCTTGTCTTACAAAATATGAACATCTTCAAATAATTAACTTACTTAGAGAGTTTCAAGACATTTTCGCTTGGTCTTACACTGACATGCCTAGCTTAGATCACACTTTAGTTGTCCATCACCTTGGCATGCTGCCTAGCACCCCACTCGTCACCTAGAAACTATGTCGAATGCATCCAGACATAGCTACAAAAGTTAAGGTTGAACTTCAAAAACTAGTTGATGTAGGTTTCATTTCCCCCACCGCTTATACCGGTTGGGTAGCTAACATAGTTCCGGTTGCAAAGAAAGATGGTTCCATTCGTATCTGTGTAAATTATTGTTACCTTAATCGTGCATGCCCCAAAGATAATTTCCCCCTTCCAAACATTGACTTGTTAGTGGATAGTATAGACGGTCATGAAATGCTACCCTTCATGGATGGCTTCTCTGGGTATAACCAAATCCACCTAGCCGAAGAAGAGAAAGACCATACAGCCTTTATAACCCCTTGGGGCACCTATTGTTATGAAGTAAAGCTTTTTGGCCTAAAAAATTCAGGAGCCACATGCCATGACCACCATTTTTCATGACCTCATGCATGGCATCTTAAAAGATTATGTTGACGATATCCTAGGTAAATCCAAAACTCGAGAATCCCACCTCCCTGTTCTTAGAAAAGTATTTACTCGCCTTCGTACTTACAAGCTTTGGCTCAATCCCCAAAAATGCATCTTTGGTGTTACTTCTGGTAGACTTTTAGGATTCATAGTTAGCAACTGAGGAATTGAAATGGACCCTCTCAAAACCAGAGCAATCCAAGACATGCCACCACCTAGAACCGTTAGTGAGGTATGTAACTTCCTTAGTCGACTCACATCCCTTTGTAGATATATTCCACATCAAGCACTCCGTAGCAAACCTTTTAGTGAGCTCTTACGAAAGGACTTTCCCTTCGAGTGGACCCCTACTTGTCAAAAAGCCTTTGAAGACATCAAATCCCTCCTCCTTCGCCCTCCTATTCTTATTCCACCTCAACCAAACAAACCTTTACTCCTTTATATTTCTGTTAGTGACACTACTCTTGATTGTTATTATTAGCACAATACGACTCTTCCAACATAGAGCGAGCAGTCTATTACCTAAGTTGCATTTTAGTAGAACATAAATGCCACTACTCCCCTTTAGATAAGGAATTAGTTGTTGTTTTCATTGCTCAAAAGCTACACCGTTATATGCTTAAACATGAAATCAAGTTAATTAGCAAATTTGACCCCTTAAAATACCTCCTTAACAAACCAGCTCTCACTGGTCGCTCTGCTAAGTAGCTTCTTGTTCTTTCCAAATTTGACGTCTAGTATGCATAGCAAAATGCAATCAAAGGTCAAGTAATGGTCGATCACCTAGCTGCCCATGCCTTACCCTCTTCTACACCTTTAATTCCTCAATTCCCAAACCAGTCAATCCTACACATAAATGAGTGTCCTAGCACCTGTTGGAATATGTTCTTTGATGGTTCTTATAATCGGCATGATGCTGGGTTTGGAGTTGTTTTTCGTACACCTGACAACATCCTCATCCCCAAAGTTTATCGACTAGCTTTTCCAGCATCTAACAACATTTCTGAATACGAAGCTTTAATAGCTGGTCTACGAGTAGCCATTGACATAGACATTCAACACCTCAGAATATTTGGTGACTCACAACTTATTATTCATCAAGTCAAAGGAGACCGCCAAACTAAGGACCCAAAACTATTGCCTTAAAAAGAACTACTAGATAAATTGCTTACTAACTTCACATACATTGAAATCACTCAAATATCCCGTTCCAACAACCATTAAGCCAATGCTATGGATGTTATAGGCTCTATTGTCCAGTTGCCTTTAGAAACAACCCACTTTAATTTTGTTATCGAACATCTCAGATCCCCGGCCCACTCCTCATTAGAAGTTTTCTCAGTTGACAACAACCCTTCTCCATCTTCCCATACACCTGACAAGGACTCTTGTCCTTGGTTTTATGACATTTATCAATACCTTCAACATGGTACCTTGCTCGACTCCTCCATTGATAAACCTTTAACTAGACGATGTGCCCAACACTACGCCATATTAGGCGACACCTTATATATACAATCTTTTGATGGCACCCTTTGTCGTTGCCTATTACCACCTAAAACCACCAAAGCCATGGAAGATGCTTATTATGGCCCTAGGGGTGGCTATGTTAACGGTCATGCTTTAAGTAAAAAGATCCTTAAAGCGGGTTTCTACTAGCCCACCATGGTCAAAGACTGTTATGATTATGTAAAACACTATCATCCTTGTTAGTATCACTCTCCACTCATCCATGCACCGGATGAATCTTTACACAGTGTCACCATTCCTTGGCCATTCTGTTCTTGGGCTCTTGATATTATCGGACCTTTTGAACCCTCTAACGACAACAAATTCATTATCACTACTACAGATTTTTTTACTAAATGGGTAGAACCTGCCCCTCTAAAATCTCAAGACGCAAAATCCATAATCCGCTTTATTTACCAACACCTTTTAGGTCCTTACAGCATACCCAAATCCATTGTCATCGATAATGGAAAACCATTTGACAATCAAGATGTAGATTAACTCTGCAATGCCTACCACATCAAGCACTGTTTTTTAACAATCTATAATTCCCAATCGAAGGACAAACTGAAATATCAAATAAAACAATAAAAGGCATCCTTACATAAGTAGTCTCTGAATCGGGAAAGGACTGGTCAGCTAAATTATTTCCAGCTCTCCTAGCATACTGCACCTCCTTTAGAAAACCAATAGGTGCCACACCTTACTTTATGGCACTGAAGTCGTTTTATCTATGGAGCTAGAATTAAATCCTTATGCATTTATTTGCATGACACAATCCCACATGATACACTTCGCCAATCACGCTTACACCACTTAGATCTCTTAGAAGAACACAAGTTACATTCTCTTGATCACATGCATGCATATCAAAAACACATTGCTTATTGTTATAATAAGCGTGTGCATAGTCATAACTTTAATGTTGGTGATTTAGTACTCAAACAATGTTTCCATCGCCATGGTAAGTTCCGTCCTAATTGGGAAGGACTATTCATTATAATTACTGCATACTCTACCTCTGTCTATCATTTAGCTCATGCTAATGGTACACCCCTATCTTCCCCAATTAACATTAAATACTTGAAGAAATTCTATCCATAACTAATGTTATCTGTATGCTTAATAACACATGTTTGCAGGTTATATCGGTTAGATCCCACCCCTCATCCTTCATTCATTTTACTTGTTATACACCATTACTACTATTACTCCCCTACTTATTATTGTTAATTATTATTATTTTAATTCTTATTATTCTTGTTAATATTATTTTATCCAGTTCTCTTACTTTTTTTTAACTCATTTACTTTCTTTCCCTTGAACTCCATGTCCTTTTCTTTACACTATTTTTTTCCATTTATTTCTTTTAACATTTACCGCTTTTACCTGGGCACCTTCAAAACCACTTTCTTTCTTTACTTATACACACTAAAACAAATGTGCTTTGATGCATCTTCAATATCCTTATTCAACTCTTTGTTCTTCAAATTTGCTTTCTTTTGTCTTGGATTGCAGCTCGCTAACCTCTATTTTCTCACCACATTAATAAAAAATAAATATTTCCTTTGCTTACCTTTTTGTTTGTTTTTCTTTACTTTTCATAATTTAACTTGCAGGATTTTAGAGTGAGATTGCTTTCTAGCTACACTCCTCTACTTACTTGCTATATCAAGGTGAGGCATATAAGGATGGTTGTATGTTATTCCTCCCCTTCCTCTTTCTTTACCTAACCTAAATCCTCTCAATTTCTTCCTCCCTTACATACCCTGCCTTCCTTGTCTCTATCTCCCTTTCTTCTTGGCTGCCACGTGCTTCTGCACGGGGTATCCAAGAAGGGCAATCTCTCTCTAGTTACATTCACTCACCAAAACCCGGAACCCCATTTCATCCAGTCCAGTTCTTTGACACTCACTACACATAGCTAGTGGCAAAGAGGGGCAAAATGTAAACAACATTTTTTTAAGATCTTCCTTTCCTCTCTTCCCCTATGGGCCCTACCCCATTTCCCTTTTTCTTTATCGCTATCACTCCCCCTCCTCCCCTCCCGTATCTCCGCCCAATCTCCATCCCCAATTTTTTCCCCACATGCTTCTCCTCCTCCCCATCATCATTCTTCCCCTTCCACTTTGTATTTTTCCCTTTTCTCTCCCTCCTATGCTCCCACCTTCCATTCTAAGAGGAGGCCCCAATATCTTCCTCACGGGGGAACCCTTTAAATTTCAAAAAAGAAGAAACCTAGGGGACCTCTTTTTCAGAAATCATCTTCTTCTTCAAAAGGTCCCACATGAGTTAAAGGCGGATAAACCCTCAACCGATTCTATTGAAAGGGGCAACAACAAATACAATCTCCCACCTTGGTTTCACAATAGGGCTGCTATCAGCCCACCTATAATCACATAGACGAATTGGTGATGTGAGTAATTAAGCTCTACATTAAACCTCAAGGTTGCAACCATAGATCTCTCCAAACAAAGAAAAGTTCTAAACTCTCTTTACCTCTTTGATTTTTTTTACTGATAATATTGTCAGATAAGATCTTCTTGGTAAAAAAATATAAAATAAAATAATTTTTTTTCTGTTTGTTTACCTCTGTTTAAGTCCCCTATCATCAATATCTAAATGTATGTGTTTCCATCCGACCATATAGAGAACCTTTCTGCATAATACCTGTGCTTTAGTAATTCATTATTAGAATACTTACATTCATATTCAGATCTATTTTGATGTGCATAACTGTTCTTGCTAACACGATTCTCCCTTTCTTCATTGGTCATCTTGTATGCCCACTTCCATTACTGATTTGTATCAATTGAATGTTACCATAGTTTCTTGTTTTCTGATTTTATTTTATTTTATTTTCTTGACTTCTTGCTGCCAAACATTGAAATGTTCACATCAATTCCTTTCATTATTCTTGAATTCAGATTCGCATTGCTTTCAAATTAGCCTTTGATACAATTATATACATACTCTCCCTTTTCTGTAAAACCCAAATTCTGGATTTACATATACTCACATAGATTAAATTGCTTTGATTATCTCATTCATTTAGCTTACTTATGCATTAAATTCATATAGCTGCTATTTACAATTTGGATTTGTCTCTCTTACTATATTGACCCTTTAGTTTTATTTATTTATTGACCCTTTAAAATTTTTAAAAATATCAAAATTACCCTTCAAAAGAAAACAATGTTCATTTTCTTCTACCTTAAAACTGAACCATACTGTTCATTGTTTCCATATAGTGGTTCAGCTCTCCTTGGTATGCCATTGCACAGTAGGGACTAAACCGTCAGCAGTTGAGACGGTCTGCCTGCAATTAATAATACAAAAAGTGTGGTAACTGTTAAAACTTCTAATTGTAGAAAATATGGTCTAGATGTTTCTAGCAAAGAAAAAAAAGGCCTAGATATTATTTCAATATTTTGAGAGCAACCTATCAACCTTCAACCAAGAATCTCAACTAGGTCGAAGTTTGAAATCAGGAAAAATAGGAGGGAAATGGGAAGATGACGATATTTATGGCTAGAAGCGCAATTCACAGCGGAAATTCCAATTGCAACCTTCTTGGTTGGACTAGCTTGCTGTGCTACTACATTTGTACCCGAGGTGGAGGCATTGTCGGCAGGAGGAGACGGAGTGGTGGTCTGGGTCTGATCTGGGGTTGGCCTAGTGGGTACCTCTGGGAAGAAGGGCTGCTCTAGGTTTGGAGAAACCGAGCTTCCGGCCGGATGGAGTGGGTGGTGACACTACGGCCGGTGTAGTAGAGCCAACGGGAAACAAGGGCTAGTGTAGAATTCTATGATCATCATTAGTGCTCAAATTTTGACTTATGGGTATTGTCACACTTGAATTTGTTGGGATAATTGTGGAAGATAGAGCTAAAAACAAAAAGAAAAACAAGAGGTCTACATATACGGTCGTTCCTCTGTTCTCTGGCAATTCAAGTCTGTATCAAGCAATGCTGCTGCGTTGCGTTGAGTTAGTATCAAGAAACCTTGCTGCATTGCGTTGAGTTTAGTTACCCTGCTCCAGTCAATGCGCAGAGAAATTAAACAAGAGAAGAATTGGACCCATCAACTTTGTCTGTTTTTTTTTTTTTTTTTTTTTTTTCCGAAAGCCAGATGGCTCTACCGGTTTTGTAAATTTATTTCTACCAACTTCCACCTCCCACAACTCTTTGCTTCATATACAGTTCTCGCCTTTCTAGACTAAAACTTTGTTTCAATAATTGAAAATTGGAGGACAGCGTTCAGTCAACAGTTATATTGGGATTGGGAAGAGCACAGGATGAATTCATTGGGTTCAAAACCCTCAAAGAAACCAGAAAAACCACATAAACACAGGGGAGAGAAAAGGTTCTTGGGACATGAGATCACAGCTGTGGTCATAGGATTTCGCTTTCCTACCTCTTCCCTTATTTTGCCTTCAATTGTGTTTTCTTGTAGTGGTTGGTCTGATCGAGCAAGTTTCTCTCTCTCTCTCTGTATGTGGTGGGCTGATGGAGAAGAAGGAAAAGAAATGCATGCACATCTTTTTTAGTTTAGATCACTCGTCTATCTCAGCGTCTCTTGGTCTTGGATTGTACAATGGCATACCAAGAGTTTCTTCTGGTTTAGATGGTCTAAACTACCTTAAGATTGAACCATGTGGTGGTCGAGGTGTTGATGAAACGTTTTATGTGAGTGTGGTAGATAAAGAAAATTAGATGATAAGTGAAGGGCATTTTTGTCCTTTTATATGATGCTTAACGTTGGACCAAGTTGACAGTTTTTGAAAGTTTAGGTATTGTAGTGGCATGATTTGAAGTTCGGGTACTAACTTGACACTACCCCTAAAGTACAGGTACTAATCTAGAATTTTCCCTAAGGTCATGTTTGGTTTAAAGGAAAAAGTAAGGAAAGGAAAGGAAAGAAAAGGTAGGGAAATCTATACAAGGTTTGTAAAGATTTCCCTCCCTTTCCTTTCTTTTCCCTACTTTTTCCTTCAAAACAAACATAAGAAAAGACAAAGAAAAGTCTGTCACCCTTACCAATAATGGAACTAATGCCAAGTTTTTCCTCCTCAAAGATCACCTATTTCAGCCCAAATGCCAAGATAGGTGATATGGATTCAAAAATTGCGTTCTTCCCCAAATGTGAAAATTCTAGAAGTTTATGGCAAAATATTTTTCCCTCAAAGATCACCTATTTCAATTCAAATGCCAAGATATGTGATACGGGTTCAAGAACTCCCACCAAATGTGCAAATGCTAGAAGTTTATGGAAAATCTTTCCCCCTCAAAGATCACTTATCTTAGTCCAAATGCCAAAATAGGCAATATAGGTTTAAGAACTGTCTCTCCACAAGATATGCAAATGCTAGAAATTAATGACCAAATCTTTCCCCTACAATTGTATTTTAAATGCCAAGATAGGTGACACGGGTTCAAGAATTTCCATTTTTCTAAGCAATAAAAGATGATGTCTCCAAGGCAAATCGTTCCTCCCTCAAATGCCACCTATTTTATCCCAAATACCAAGATAGGTGACATGGGTTTAAGAATTGCCAGTTTATCAAGTAAGTAATAAGAGCCAGTACGTCTGTTAATGATAGTGAGCCCACTCCCCAGGCCCTTGCACCGGCCCACACACCAGTTGTCCAAGATAAACCTCATCCATATGCCAACTAACCCAGATAAGCCTCATTTTCTGTAGCTAATCAAGATAAGCCAAAATTCCTAACCAATCTGATCTTCACTTGTATTTATCCTTGTAAATGATAATCATATTAAAATAGCTATAAATACAATCAATGATCACCCAATGAGTGTGTGATTTTTATGTTCAAAATCAACTTTGTGTTCACTTCTTTAGTTAGACAAGTCTTTCCTCCTCATAGACCACCTATTTCAGTCCAAAAGCCACCAAGATAGGTGACACGGCGGGTTCAAGAATTTCCATATTGTTAAATAAGTAATGAGAGTTAGTATGTGTGTGCAAGACAAATCTCCCCCCCCCCAGAAATGCCATATATTTGATGTTCAATAATGCCAACTTGCCAAACAGTCAAAATAATATATGGTTGCGGCAAAGAAAATAATACAATATCATTTAAGTTGTAATGAAATCAAAAGCATACCTTTTATCTTTAGGACACCAAATTCTCTTCAAAAGTGAGTAAATTCTAGCTCTCAATACCTATTTAATAAAAGACAATTCTATTAAATGTACAATTCCTACTAAAAAAAGGAAAATTGAAGGTACAATTATCTAACTTGCAAGCATTCTAGTCCAAATTGCCAAGCACTTTGAGTGGAAATTGCTGAAAGACTACTTGAAACTTTTGATGCTTGGTTGAATGTCAACGTCTTCGAGAAGCATGGAATGTTGTAGTAGGGCCATGACAAAGTGCAAATGCATTATTGCAAAATTTGAGCTTTTTTTGAGTTTGTTCCATCAATCTTTAGTGTGATGGATGGTCAAAATTGACGCAGATATAAGGTGATATAGCACTAGAATTCCTATATCACATGGTTAATTGTGGTACAAGTCTGGCCGGTTAATTGACCCCCCCCCCTCTAAAAAATAAAGCATGGCAGAACGAAATTGAACTCCAATCACAATCTAGAGCTTGTTGGGTTGGGTTTGTCTTTGTATCAGTTTCTATTGAGAATGGAATCATATCCAATCATGGTAATGAATACAGTATTAGATAAAATTTTCCTTGAAGTCTTGGGAATCCACTCCCGTTTGCTGCCACTAAGGCTATGTTTGGTTTGAAGGAAAAGGTAGGAAAAGGAAGGGAAAGGTAGAGAAATCTATACAAGCTTTGTAAAGGTTTTCCTACCTTTCCCTTCGCTTCTCTACTTTTTCCTTCAAACCAAACACAACCTTAACGTGCCTATCTATCCATCTATCTTATGCATTGTGTTTTAGTTTGTACGCTTGGTGGATATGATAATTATGTTATATAAACCACTAAGAATACAAAGTGACCCATCTTGTATGTACCCTAGACATTGCATAATTAAATTTTATGCAATTGATAATGGCAAATGGGACCACGACTCGGTTGGACTCAATTCTTAATCTTGTTTGCAAAATGTTTTAATTCCCGGGATCCATATGAGTAGAGAGTGCAGCACTGTACCTTGCAGTCGAGGGAGAGATCATCTCTTGTCGAACAGTGTTTGATCATTAAAGGCTAAGAGGTTAAGTGTAAGATCATTAATGATTATACCTGATGGGAAAATCTTGCATCTGCCCACAGTCCTTAGACCTTCATAAGATAGCTGGACCCAATGACCATTTAATGTAAATGTTGGGCCCATTAAAAATCCATAGTGATAGGCTCATGGGTTCATTGTATTCAGTAGTGAATTCGGCCAGGCCTTGTAACAGAGGCTAGGCCAAACCCATGTGACTGATGTGTAGATCAATGTTAGGATCCCACGCCATATAAAGAGAGCCAAGCTAGCCAGCATTAAAAGGAAGTGAGTTTGAAAGCTTAATGGGCCTAGAAGCCCATTTCGAACTAAGTTAATTGGATTAATTAAATAGGGGCGGATCTGGGTTTAGATCAGTAGATAAAGATAAGATGATAACTCTTATCCACTTAAAGAGTTCAGATCCAAATAAAGATTTGGATCAGGAAACTCCTAATTTGATTAGGAGTAAGTTGATCTTGAGCTGCATATAAGATAAGGGATTATCCTTATCACTTAAAGAGTCCAGATCCAAATAAAGATTTGGATCAAGAAACTCCTAATCAGATTAGGAGGTTGTCTCTTTAAGGCTATAAATAGAGAGTAGGGCGGACCTGAAAAGACACATAACATAGAGAGAAGACAACTCAATTAGACTGATCTTGCCTTCAATTCTTTTTCTTCCTGCTCTTGCCGCCCTACCCTGTTCGATCTCCAATTATTGGATCTGATCAAGATTTGATCTTAATATTGTTTCTTACCAGAAGAAACAATTTTAAAGCTGTGCTCACTACCCCATTTGATTCGTGCTGAAGAATCACAGGTTCTTGGTGAAGAACTACCTATTGATCCTGCCTCATCCTAAGTTGTGTCATCTTCAGGGGAGGAAGGATTTGGTATACTCTTTGGGTGCGAACACCTACGTTGGGAGGAGATTCTGCGTGGATTCCGTATCAGGTATATCCCTCCCTAATATTGGTTTAAGATTTGGTCTGATTTGGTTATAAGAACGAACATTGAAAATATAGTTTTCTAAATTGGGAATATTATGATTCCTGGATTGGGGTAAAGAAATTTTTGAAATTTCGCCCAACCTTCTTGTAAGGTTCGGCCATCCATATGATGGATCTCCCATCCCTTCAGTAGATTGGTGCTAATCAAACATGTTTTATAGTCAATGCCAATCTACATTCTTAGGGGGCATTCTTTTTTCGGATTTTGAGAGGGGGAAAGTTGGTCAATGGGATTTTGGTTCCCATTGACCAAGAATCTCATGTTCTTTTTTCAGATTTTTGTGGGGACCCGGGAAAGCTTATTTTCCTGGGTATCACTTACCCGAATAAGTGATACCCATCTCCTAGGTGGGTAAATAACTTTCCCACCTAGAGGGAAAGTTGACAACAATTGAATGAGACAAAAATGCCCTTTTTAATAATAGATTTTTATGGCTAAAATGGTCATTGCGTTATTTATATGAGAAGTAAAAGAACATGGATAAATGCACTTACCCAGGTAAGTGTTTCCCAGGAAAAACTTACCCAGGTACTACATTTACTAGGGTAATTAACTTACCAAAAAGCGAACGAGGCCTTAGTGTAATTTCTCCTCCTAAATCAGTGATTAACAGGATACACCAGCTTTTTGCAAAATTTTTTTGGGGGGCTTCTACTTTTGGTAGTAGAACTCATTGGATTGGATGGCAAAAAATCTGTAAACCCATTCAAGAGGGAGATCTTGATATTAGATCCCTTAGGCTGTGTTTGGTTGCAGTGCAATTTTATTTGCACTAATACAAATGCATAAGAGTGCAAATGTAAAAAAATGCAAATTCTCATTTAATTTTGTTTTGGATTTTATTTTATTCTACTTCATATCTTAATTTACTTCATGTTTACTGCAAACAAACAAAATAAGCTAAAATTTGAAACAAAAATAAGTCAAAATTTACACTCAAATCATTTGCAATGCTATGGTTTTGCATCAGTGTAAATTTATTTGCATTGCAACCAACACAGCCTAAGGGATGGTTTAGACTTAAGGCATGGTTTAGACTCATTCAAAGAAATAGCTTATGGGCTGAATTCATGTATTCAAAATATGTCAAATCCAATTCTTTGGCGCTGCTTGTTAAGATTAGAAATGGATCAAAATTTTGGAATGACATGATGAGTCTTAAAGGCATAGCATTACAGCATTGTCAATGGCTAATTGAGAAAGGAAATATTTCTTTTTGTTATGATAATTGGTTGGGTTTGGGTCCTCTCATCTACGAATTGGAAGACTGAGATCCAAGGTATTCCCTTGAACCACGTATTAAATATGGATGGTAGTTGGAATTTTGTCCTTGATGAAGATATTCCCCAAAATATAATTTATATGATTAAAGATGTGAAGCTTTCTTTGCATGATGAAGAGGACAAATTTATTTGGACATGCAATTCCTTAGGTGGATTTTCTCTTACTTCAGCTTGGAATGTGATTAGATACCATGGTCCTATTGTTGATTGGCATAAACAAGTTTGGAAATCTGGTCTCCCCACAAAGATATCTCTATTCATTTGGAAATTGATTCACGGTGTGATTCCTATTGATAACGTGCACTATAAATGTTGTTGTTGTGGTCAGCCAAGTTTGGAGAGTACTAATCATGTTTTTGTTAATGGAGCTTTGGCTAATAAGTTAGGGTGTATTATAGCAACTTATTTGATGTTCCCATCATCATTGCTCAACACGTGGTGGACTCTCAATCTCAGCGCCTTATCGAAATTTTACCTCCCATTTTACTTTGGGTTCTTTGGAAGGAGAGATGTAGTTGTAGATTTGAAGGTAAAGGGGTTACCTCTTCTACCCTTGTCAAGAGAATTAATAAATAATGGCTTTTGGAAATTAGCTTGCTTCAAGGTAATTCGTCATATCCTGAGGTAAACTCCCTTGCTCTTCATGTTTTGAACATTCCCATCAAAAGAAATTGATGGGTCTATTGGGAGTTTCCTGGTGAATTCCACTTTAAACTTAATGTCGATAATGCTTGTGGTGGAAATCCGGGTGAGAGTGCAGGTAGAGAAATCATGAGGGATAGCAACGCTGTTTTTTGTCTTGGCTTCTATTATTTTTATGGAAATGGAACTTCTATAATGGCCGAATTCTTAGCTCTCTATGATGGGTTACTGAGATTGAGGTAGACAGTGATAATAAGACTTTAGTTGAGATTTTGCTTCAGAAGACATTTTATTCTAGGAATATGACCTATTTATTAAGAAATATCAAGAATATGTGTAATTCCATGAGAATTAAATTCTCTCATACTCTTTTAGAGAAGGAAATAGATGTGCAGACTTTTTGGCCAACGTGAGGATTAGAGAAAAGAGTTTCCACAGCTTTAGCTCAATTCAAGATACTCGAGACCTTAGAAATCTTTTGAGGGAAGACTATATGAAGATTCCTGTCTTACGTACGTATTGATTAATGTATTGTCTTTTTGTTTATGTTTGGCCTTTAATGCTTGAGGGCTGGGTTGAGAGTGTAAGTGTGTTTGGGTTTTGGGGCAAGGTGGGCTATGTCCTACCCTGTACATTGTTTTGCGATAAAGACCGCCTGTACTATGACTGTGAAACAAAAACCCCCTTCTGTTAGCTTTTCATTGAAATTCGCCGTTACATTATTTTTTAATTTCCAATTACCCTTGTAATAAGAAAAACACTCCTGCAGTATTTTCCCCTCACTTTGTTCATCGCGTCTCTGTATTTTTTCTCAACATCATATCCGGTTTTGTTCTTCACATGCGTACAGGAGTGAATCACTTCGTCCCACGTGGAATTGTCAAGTCTCCGGCAAAACTTAACCATCCCTGGATCCGGTCTGGGCTGTGTAGCACTCCAGCTAAATATCGGTGTCATGGAGATTGAGTGCCTAGGCGCGGACATGGCTTATTTTGAGAGATAGAGAACTTGTCAATCTCCCTTTTCTCTCCTTCCCTATAGCCACCGGAAGAGCAGCCCCTCCTCCTCCACTTCTGAGAGATTGAACTTGTTTTTCTTCCAATTGTCTACAAGGGTAGTATGGGGATTAAAAAATATTATAACGGCGGATTTCAACAGAAAGCTAACGGAAGGAGGTTTTTGTCTCACGGTCATAGTACAGGGGGGTCTTTGTCACGGACCGCATAATGCAGGGGGGTCCTTATAATTTACCCTAATTTAAAAAAAGAAGCAAAGAGAAAAGGAAGAAGAAAGGAGAGAGTATGACATTATTTGAAAATTCAATGAACAGTTAATGACACTTTTGTCCTCTACAATTTTCTTTTAGACTTAACTTTTGGAAGATAAACAAGGTATACCGACATATATTTAAGATAACTTTGATAAAAACATATTTTATCAACATATAAGCAGCTTTTTACTTTACTGTCAATTTTATTAAAATTATATTTTATCAAAATGAATTTCTAAGTTTTCATTATTATTTGTAATTGTGGATTCTTTATCGGTTAGATCCAATTGTGGTATAAGCTATTGTCCTGATTGATAATCAGAATGGGATTGATACACTATCGAAAACAAACCAAACCCGACCCATTGAGGTCTAGGGTCAGATTGGACAAACTACTTTTATCACCTTTGTTTTGGATCAACAATTTAATTCATTCAAATAAAATTTAGAAAAATTAAGAAAAATAATTAATTTTTCATTAATTCTCAAGGATATTCTATATTAAAATAAGCATAAAACAATACATATCATATATTATATATTTATTGAAAACACGGAGAGGTTTGATCAAGACAATCTCTAAGAATATGGCAAATTTCTGGTTCTCACTGTAACCAATCTAGTCCGGTCCTAGTGTTGACAACACTGGTTGGAAGCAATCCAAAGATATCTTGATGACTCACTTAGCAGACCTAGAGTATTTGTATGTAGTAATTATGCATGGTCTATAATCCTTTTGAAAGGGGTGTTTGCTTTCCCTTCCACCTATTTGATTTGTCCAGGACTCCAGGTCTACAAAAATCCTATTATCTATTTATAATTGGACTGATTTCCTCGAATACCAATACATGAAGGTTATGTTCATTGTTTGGTAAGTTATTTATTCGGATAAATGCATTTACTCAAATAAATGTTTCTTTAAGAAAGACTTATCCATGTAAATGCATTTATATATCCATGTTCTTTTATTTTTCATGTAAATAAAACAATGAACATTTTAGCCATAAAAATCCATTATTAAAAGGGGTATTTTTGTCCTATTCAAGTATTGACAACTTCTCCCCAGGTTAGAAAATTATTTACCCACCTAAAAATGGGTAAGTGATACCTAAGAAAATTAACTTTCCCTGGTCTGAACATAAATTTAAAAAAATAACATGGGTTCTTGATCAATAAAAATCAAAATCCCATGACCAACTTTTCCCCTCTCAAAATCCAAAAAGAAAGTACGCTTCCAAAAGAAAATTCAAACAAAAGCAACAAAATTAGAGACTTCATTTTTAGGCTACATACAAGCTAGGGATCTATTGTTCCCTTCAACGGCTCCTATGGCGCTAAGTGCCCAACAAGGTCCACAAGTTTCGTACATTAATTGTGACGTCTGCAACTATCCACTAATGATCAATCCACAATTCCACATATCAAGCATTTTCAATTTTTTCTACGTATGACAGTAAGAAATTGTAGAGGAGTTAGAATTGACATTTTCAATCTACTCTTCTTAATTTCACCTCCTATTGGAACTAAGAAACAGTACCCCTGAAAAAAATATGAGAGGAAAAATATTGGCTTTGGAGAAAATAACAAGGAAAGAAGAGAGGAAAAAAAACTCCAAACCTGCATCTTGACGTTGGTGATATCTCCCTTCTTTCTGCAGTTGAAAATTCTAGGCAGGCCTTTAGCATCCATGGTGGGTGCAGTATCAGAGATATCAGTGAAAGGAGACACACCTTTGAACCCCGTAAACAACCTCTCAAATTCATCTTCCGTGAGATCAGAAAATTTGGTAACTCAATGAACTGCACTTGGATAAAGATCCTAGTTTTCAGCAACTCCTATCATATTTTTGGAAAAAACATCGAGACGGTAATGGTATTTTTCATTTGTAGTACTTCTTACCATACTTCTTCATTAGAGATGGCAATTTGACTCACTTTCATCGGGACTGGTTTTTTTACCATTGATCGGGTTTGGGGCATGATTTTGAGGAAACCCGGAACTCTGATGATCAGTGATGGGTGAGGATTAGGGATGACAATTTTCTCTATTTTCCTGATCCTGTAGAGACCCTCCCCGATATGGAATGATTTTCCCTGTGGGGGCGGGGATGGAAAAATTTCCATTCCTGTTGGTGAGGATGGGCTGTTTTATGTATCTATTTAATAGGATTATAAATTGTAACTGTTTTATTTACAACATTTTAAAATGAAAAAAACAAAAATAAACTGAATTTGATATCATGAAAGAATCACAAGAGTGATGATTGCTGTGGGGATGGAGATAATAACCTTGTCTCCATTGGTAGGAATGGGGACAGGCAGGGACAGAGATAGGGAGTGGCTCCTCATCCCTGCCCTGCCCTGTTGCCATTCCTAGTGGGGATGGTATTTGTCCAGTCTGCCCCGATCTCAGCCCTAAATCCGTCTTGACTAAAAGTGTGTGTCTTACATTACATAATATAATATAGTTTAGGTAGGTTTAAAAAATATAAAAAAATAGATCTGCAAGTAGAAATGACCAGGGCAGGATGAGGCAATGCAAATTTGGGGATCCCCATTTTATGCAGGGATAGAGATGGGGTTGGGATTTCTAACCCTACTGGGATACAGGGTGAAGTATTTGAGTTCGGGGTTAGGGATGGGACATGCAAAATCCAGTCCCAGTCTGCCCCTTGCCTAGAACTTAGATCTGTAAAACATGTTGGGCCTTGCACAATTTTTGGTCGGCCCAACACGACAAAATGTGGGTCGTGTTGAGCTGGAAGTTTCATGTCCATGGGCTGGCACGGCACGACATGGCATGGCATGACTGTACACTCTCTAATTCTCAACTTTATTGAATTTTCGACAAGAAGAAGGCTTGTTCAAATATCTCAAGTTAGCAATTTGGGAAGCTTGGAGGCTTCAATTGTTAAAATCAAGTTGAGATTCCAAACCATCAATTCGGCTAAGTGCAATTAAATTAATTTTTATTTTTTTTAGAATTAAAAAAAATGGTTGGCTCCTCTCGAAACCAATTCCCCAACATCAACATGTTCAATTCCGATGATATTCAGTCATAAAATGATAGTGTTAGCACCGATATGGATGCTATTGATAGTGACAGAATTTCCACCCCTAGTATTGATACTAGGGGAAAGAAAAAGAAAGCCACTAAGTTGATTAGCCTAATTTGGAAAATGTTTAACGTAGAGGAGGTTGAGGAGAAGGGAAAAAGAGTCGTTTGCCAAAAATGTAGGAAAGACTTTAGCTACTGTAGCAAGGGCGGTACTGGCCACTTGGACAGATATTTGCTCTCCTATGAGAAAGAAGAAGAAGAAGAAGAAGAAGAAGAAGAAGAAGAAGGGAAAGAAACAACACAAACACAAATTGGCTATGGGTTTTTTGGTACTTTTAAGTATTCTCAAGAAAAAAATGAGGCAAGAGTTAGCAATATATATTGTACATGTTGAACAACCATTTTTATAAGCTAAAGATACTAAATTTGAAAGATTTTTACGTAATTCTATAAATCCACAATTTAAAGAAGTTTCTAGGAATACTATTAGATCATATGCTTTAAATTTTTTTTATTCATACAAACAAAATTTAATTTATATTCATCAAATCTTAATTCTAAAGTTGCAATTACTTCTGATATTTGGACCTCTAAATTTAATATAAGTTACATTTGTGTTACTTGTCATTTTATTGATGAAAACTAGCTTTTACAAAAAAAAAATAAGTTTTACTAGGCTTGAATGGCCCTGATGAGGGATAATTTGGCTCGACCAGTGACATGATGACACGTGGAGCGACCCATTGACTTGGTGACATCTCAGCATCCTCAGACACCTTAGCAGTCCAAATCACCTCAGGCACCTCGAGTCACTTAGCTAGTAATAGGGCCTGAGCAGCTCACCACACTCACTGACCTACCGAGATGCCACGTAGCCTCCTTATAGAAGCAAGCCATCTGTCTCCCATCTCCACAGGATCATGCCATAGTCCAACGGATCGTATCTCTATCCCACCCGAATTGGATGTACTTGGATAAGCCTTATTAGCTTATACGGAGTCCATCTTAGGGTCAGGAATGAACTCTGGGTTAGTCAGGCCGGTGATCTTGGACACATTTTGTGAGGCCCACAACAGCTCGCCTATATAAAGGCTTCGCCTCCAACCTCACAATCTTGGACACATTCACAAGCTATCAGCTCTCTACAATCTCCTACGCAAACTTAAGCATCGAAGTGCCTACACCGGGTAAAGCACCCCAGGACCTTTGATCTCTTTGCCTTGTAGTTTGACCCAGCCATGTAGCAGTCTGATGTCTGAGCTGCCTTCCAGTAGGGAGCAACCAGATTGTACTACATCAATTGGCATGGTCTATGGGAACGCAACAAAAACCTGTGATCTCACCACCTTGCTTTCTGACTTTACTGATCAATGGATTCATCAAGAAACAACCAGCCCGCCAACATCAACATCAACATCAACATCCAGGTCATAGGGGGGCAAGAACAACCCGCAGCACACCCTAAGGTCCCGTCTGTAACCATCGGGACATTTACAGTGCCCCTAGCTCTACCCAATGTGCCAGCAGTTCCAAACCCAGCCTTCCCGTTGCCCCAAGTGGACGTGCCTCTCCCTCCAGTTGAGCCCTCCACGGTTCCTGTGGGGATTCATGTGCACCAGTTTCACGAGTTGGTGTAGTAGGTTCGCGACATGAACTTGCAAATGCAGACGTGGGAGGAGAAATTCGCAGCCGTGATGCAACAACAGCAGCCGTAGTAGCCAAACTTGAACCAGTAGTAGAACCATCTGAACCAATAGAATTAGAACCAGCACCAGCAGGCAAGCGATCAAAAGCTCGGCATCAGGAACCAGGACCAGGTCTCGGACCCACCTTGTCACACTAACGATTGGAACCAGGTCTCAGTTGAGGAACACAGTAAGGCAACGGAACCTACTAGAACAAAAGGTAACCACACTGCCGAGGTGTCGAGGAGAAGACATCGCCAACGAGCATGTCACCACTTTGGGAGAAGCTACCTCGCTCCCACTAACAATGTGGAGGGAAATAAGAAAGGGGAGGTTAGTCAAGTCATTGTGCAACTAGCAACACCACAGGTGACCCACACCTCTCCGCTAGCAGTAGAGATCCTTATAGCCCCACGGCCTAAGGACTTCAAAGCCCCGAACCTAGAGTTATAAGATGGCATATCAGGTCTAGTCGACCACATCAACAACTTCCAGGCCCCGATGCAGCTTCACGGGGCAAACAACGCAAGCCTTTGCATGGCCTCCCGATGATTGGCCGTAGGTTCGATTAAGAGCTGGAACCAGTTCATGGACCTATTCACCATGTACTTTGCCACCAACAAGAGGTGCCCTAAGCCCGCGACCTACTTACTGAACGTGGTCCAAAGACCCAACAAGACACTCCGGGATTACATAAAATGATTCAACTTGGAACGTCTCCAGATCCCTAATCTCGACCCCATAGTTCAGCTCACTGCAGTGGTAAACGATGTTCGCCACCCCAACTTGTGCTGGGAAGTCAAGTTGAACCCTCCATCCACTATGGAGGAGTTCCTTCACCAAGCCAACAAGTTCACAAAGGTGGAGGAGGCTCTGGGATCCCAGTTAGAGTTGTTCGATAAGAGAAGGAGAGTAGAAGAAGAAATGGGGAGTAGCAAGCAGTGGTGAAAGAGCAAGTCACCAAAGAGAAGTCGGTCACCCCGCAATAGGAAAAGCAAATCACCAAGAAGAAGGAGCAGGTCTCCACACCAGAGTTCCAGATCGGGCCAGTGATCCAGAACTCCCCCAGTCTAAAGCCATAAGTACACCGCCATGAATGCAAAGAGGGGCGAGATCCTGATGCAGATCAAGATGATCGCGTTCGCCAGATGGCCACCTAGGATGAGAGGCAACCCCACTAACCGTAACCCGAACAAATACTATCACTTCAACCATGACACCGAGAGTTGCAGGAACCTAAAGGACGAGATCGAGGAATTGATCTGTCATGGCTACTTGAAGCAGTTCATCAAGCACGAAGATAGAAGCCGACCTGTCAACCAGCCTAGGGAGTCGAATAGGCACCAAGATCGTGATCAGCCACCTCGAGATCCACCACCACTAGAGAGGTCTATTCCCGGGGTGATCAACATGATCACTAGAGGTTCCATAGTGGCAGGATGCAACACAGCAGCGAAGAAGAACTCAGTCTGATAGATAGAGCATGAGGATGAGAACCCGCCGAAGCGCCCTCGTGTGGAGGAGGTTATCTACTTCATCAAGGATGATGCTCAAAGGATCGAGTATCTGCATAACAACGCCCTTGTAGTCAAGATGGTGATCAACAACTTCAAGGTGAAGCGGGTCTTGGTTGACTCTGGGAGCTTTCCCAACATCATTTTCCTGGAGGCCTTCGAGAAGATGAAGTTGAAGCGGAAGGATCTGCAGATAGCAGACGTGCCCTTCGTTAGCTTTAGCGGAGACATGGTAAGGTCCTTAGGTCAGATCAAGGTACCGGTAGTAGTAGTTCAAAGCCCAATACGGTCCGATTTGAGCATAGCTTCCTGGTGGTCGCCACCTCATCCCCCTATAGCGCGACCTTAGGTCAGCCCATCCTACATGCACTCTATGCAGTGGTGTTAACCTACTACCTCGTGATGAAATTTCCAACGAGGTACGGAGTAGGGGTCGTACGGGGTGACCAGTTGGAGTCATGAAAGTGATATGTCACGACTTTAAAGGGCAAAGGAAAACTGGCGGATGACGTCGAGATGGAGCCACCCCTCTAGAACACAAATGAGTGAGCTCGACCAATGGAGGACACCATCTTGGTCCCAGTTTCCAATACTGAGCCTAAGAAGATGGTCCCAATTGGAGCTCGCTTGACAGAACCACTTCAGTCGCAACTGGTAAGTTTCTTCAAAATTTAGATGTTTTTGAATGGATGACATCAGAAATATCTAGCATAAACCCAGCAGTAATTACTCACAAACTTACTGTGGACCCTTTAGTCAGGCCAATCATGCAATGGAAAAGAAACCTCGCCCTAGAGAGGTGGAGGGTAGTAGATAAGGAGATCGGGAAGCTCCATACAACAAAATTCATTAGATAGGTCTAGTACCCAAGCTGGGTAGCAAACCTAGTGCTCATGAAATAAGCCAACAGCAAGTGGCACATGTGCGTCAACTACACCGACCTCAATAGAGCCTGCCCAAAGGATAGTTTCCCGCTCCCCAGAATAGACCGCCTGGTTGACGTGACCTTGGGGCACGAGTTGTTGAGCTTCATGGATGCTTACTCTGACTACAACCAAATCCGGATGGACTTAGACGACCAGGAAAAGACTGATTTTGTAACCGATCTAGGGCTATACTGTTATAAAATAATGCCCTTTGGACTGAAAAACGTTGGAACAACTTTCCAGGGAATTGTAAATAAAGTTTTTTCCCATTAATTGGCAATAAAGTAGAATGTTATGTGGATGACATGGTCGTGAAGACCTAGCTTTTTAACTCTTTAGTGGATGATTTAAATTCTATTTTTTAAATTTTAAGAAAATTTAACATGAAGCTCAACCCGAACAAATGTGTCTTTAAGATCACGTCGAGCAAATTCCTTAGCTACATAGTGCACCTATGTGGCAACGAAGCCAAGTTGGATAAAATCCAAGCAATCCTAGACATGAGACCACCTAGGTCAATAAAAGAAGTACAAAAGCTAATTGGTCGAATAGCCACCCCAAACCAATTTATGTCTAAGTTGGTTGGGCGGTGCCTACCATTCTTTAAGATAATAAAAAAATGAGGACTTTGAGTGGACTAAGGAGTGTCATCTCACGTTTGATGAGCTTAAAAGTTACCTTACCTCACCCCCACTATTGACCCGACTTGAACCCAGACACGAGCTAAAACTCTACCTATCTACGAGTGACGAAGTAGTGAGATCGGTACTAATTAGAAAAGTAGACAGGGTGCAACGACCTATCTACTACATAAGTAAGGTTTTCCGTGCAACTAAGATTAGGTACCCTGACATAGAGAAGCTAGCCTTCACCTTAGTCTTGGCAACTCGGAAGCTACATCCCTACTTCAAAGCCCACACCATCATAGTCCTGATTGATCTACCTCTAAGGCATGTTCTTCAAAAGTCTGAGGTCTTAAGAAGGTTGACGAAGTGGGAAATCAAGCTGAGTGAGTACGACATCCAGTTTAAGCCATGCCCAACAATTAAAGCACAGGTCCTGGCAAACTTTGTTGCCAAGTGCACGTTCTACATGCCGGCCCTTGGGGTGACCGAGCCAATTAGCACGTTGGAGGCATCAACCAGCGTGCCACCCGTCCCGGCTAGGTAATTCCCGACTTAGGATGAGGAACCCTGGATCCTCCACATCAATGGCTCATCTAACCAACCAAGAAGCGGAGCTGGGCTGATACTTTACAGGCCTAGTGAGGTGAAGCTAGAGTATGTTCTCTGGTTTGCGTTCGAAGCATCGAACAATGAAGTGGAGTATGAGACATTGATAGTCGGGCTGACATTGGCGAGGGAGGTCAGTACAAGGCATGTTGTGGTGTGTAGTGACTCTCAGATGGTCGTGAACCAGATGAATGGATACTATGAGGCTAGAGAGCTTGCCTTGTTAGCCTATTTGGCTAAGTTGAGAGATCTCTTGCCTGGCTCCCACTCCTGGTATATCCAATAAATACTAAGGACCGAGAATGTAGAGGCCAATGCACTACCCAAGCTGGCCAGTGCAACCAACGTCACAAAGAGGATAGTCTACATAGAAGACCTACAATGATCTAGCATCGAGAAGGTGCTAGAAGAGGTCACTCTTGTTTTGGCAATAGAACCGAACTGGATCGATCCGCTCGTTGATTATCTACGCCATAGGACCTTACCATCAGACCACAATGCAGCTTGGAAGGTAGAGCGCCAGTCAGCTCGCTTCATTATTATTGGTGAGTTGTTGTATAGGAGATCTTTCACGCTCTCTGATGCGCTTAGAAGACACTAGCAAGTGCACTAGCCGATCAAGTAATATAATGATGAGTAGAGTATCGTTCCCATGGGGATTGATCCAAAAACTACTAGTACTAAATCAACCCTTTGTTATCTGATAAAACGAAAGATTAAACAAAGAAAAACCTAACTCCTAATTAGCAAACTACCCTAAGCATTCTCGGATCAGACCACCTTTAATGATGAGAAGAATTAATGCATGCAAAAACTAGCAGAACCGGTTTAGCAATTAAATCATTAAGCTATCCAACCGAAGTGAATTCAGTCTTGGGTTGGCTAAACCCTAATTGTATGAGCAGCCTCTCTCGAGCACAGCCCACTCTATCTATGAGCAACAATTCCTATATCTCTATCAGAAATTTAATCGCCATAGATGCATTAAGAACAAGGAATTCGACAAAAATTAATTCTAGCTGAATGAATGCCAAACGAATCATGCATATTATCTCTAAGATGCATTCAATCTGTTTTCTTGATTAGTTGATCTGATTACATAAACCCTTTCTCAAGCAAAGTAATCCAAGAAGCAAGAATAATTCGGCCAAGATTACTCTATTAATCGAAAATCCAAATCAAGAAATCCCAAGAATGAATCATAATCAATCGGATCTACTTAAAAGATTAATTACATATCAGAATTAAAATCCATCAATCGGATATGCTTAAAAGATCAATCAATCAAAGAAGAAGACAACCTAGGATTTTTGCATAAATCTTCGATCTTCTCTTCAATTCGCATTCAACAGCCTTCTCCTCTCTCTAGCACTTCTTCTCTTTGATTTTGTCTTCAGGGGTCCGAACCCCAATCTCCTCTTTTTCTTTTCTTTTTATACTCTTCCTCTCTCCTCTTTCAATTCTCTAAAGTCATCCGCCTTTTTGGAGCCTCCCTTAGGGCTGCGGTTGGGCTGCTCTTGGGCCTCTCCTTGGTGGGCCGAACTGTTCTCCCATAGGGTTTCAGCTGCGCCTTTCTTCTTAATGGGCCGAAGTGCTTCTCTTTTCTTCATATCAACATGTCTTCATGCTCTCTTCAGCCTAGACTGTCCCAAACTCTTAGTTTCCTGGAATTCTGCTCAATTAGGGTACAAACCATTGAAAACCATCATAAAAACCATGTATAAAGCAATAAAAATAATGTGTAGCATGCGCACACATCAAACTCCCCCACACTTAAGCTTTTGCTTGTCATCAAACAAAGATATCACCCATTAACTGATCATTCCCTAGATTATTACCATCTACCGAATGAATTTTAGGATGAGAATGCATTAAGTGGTCGGGAATTTTGCATAAACATTCTGATTCATCCCCATTATTGGTCACTCTTACAACATACATAAGAACAAAGGAAGGGAGAACATGAGATTTTTCATGCTCCAGCACTCAATTCCGTTAAATATGTAAGCAGCTCCTTGACTGCCATAATTAACCATCACCTCGAGCTTGGTCTCCAATCCTGTCAATGCACTAAATTGAATTTCCAACTATATTTTTTTTGTCCCTATGAACCTCAACCGTTATTGAATTCTTTTATTTCTTTTGTTCCTTTTTTTTTTGGTGTGAGTGCATTTATGCTCCATCTCACACAGGTCACAGGCTAGAGGCAGATAACAATACTCATATTCCAAGTTGCTAGTTTTACTATTTAACTTGGAATAGTAGAGTTGGGACTAAACTCATATCATGAACCACTAGTTTTACTATTCAGTTCATGACAGTAGAGCAATTTGGACTTTGTCCCTTTCTCTTCTTCTCTTCTTCTTTTTTTTTTCTTTTGCAATTGTTGAAATTCATGCATTAACAGTTCATGATGTGCACTAATAGCTTGAATATTCATTAAGATTTCAATCAAGTGCATTATACACATGAGTAGAGTTAGTGCTGGTCATGATGAAAGTCCTATTCGACTTCCTCATCCACATGTATTGTGATAAAATTGGATAATTCACAGGAACACATTCTAGCACTTACAGTGATTTCCTTCGACTTCATCGTATTTCCTCTTAGATTTCACCTTATAGAAAGCAATAATTTTGAGGCAATTTCCAGTTTATGCGGTCTATCAATGTATTTATGTATTGGGGTGATTTAGGTGCATAGCTATAGCCTCCCCCAAACTTATCATGAACATTGTCCTCAATGTTCATATGGATAGAGTGTGAAGATGAACTCAGCAATGTGAGCAGTGGGAATTTAAGCATTTGAAGGGGTTTAGAGAACTTCCCTGAAGAGCATTCTGAAATCTAGAATGGCTCCCTCGTTTGGACCCTCTAGCTGCTAAGGATCAAAAGAAACTAGGAGGAGAGAGTGAGAAACACTATGGGTAATCAATAATCAATGAAAGTAAAACCCTAAAATCAGAAAAAGAAAGAACTCTAATGATACGGGAAAAAAAAAGAAAACTACTTATCGACATTGGGTTGCCTCCCAATAAGCGCTTGTTTTCTGTTTGAAGTTCGGCATTCCGGTGTGATCAATGAACATCTAGGTATATAGTTGATGGGGTAGGCAATGCTCCATCTGCTATATATGGTTTGAGGTGCTAACCGTTGACATAAAAACACCCACCAACCACATAATCAATGACATCTATCAAATAACATAAATCATCACTAGAAAGTGCATGTTTCATAGCATCAGACATTTTAAAAATTACTTCCCCATCTTGAATCCTAAGGCTGAGTTGCCCTTATTGGACATCAACCGTTGCCTTTCCTATAGCTAGGAAGGGTTGCCCTAGGATAAGTGGGATGTCAACATCCTCTTCCATGTCTAACACTATGAAGTCCACGGGAAAAATGAATTTATCAACCTTAACAAGCACATCTTCTATGATTCCCCTAGGATGCTTGATGGACTTATCGGCTAATTGCAATGCAACTCTAGTGGGTTGGGGTTCACCCAACCCTAATTTCTTAAAAACCGAATAGGGCATCAAATTTATACTAGCTCCTAAATCACACAATGCCTTGTTAATTTTTAAACTGCCTATAGTGTAAGAAATAGTGAAACTCCCTGGATCTTTCAGTTTCTAAGGCAGCTTGTTGAGGAGGATTGTTGAGCATTCTTCATTCAATGCAACTGTAGCCACGTCTCCCAATTTCCTTTTGTTTTCCAATATCTCCTTCAGGAACTTTGCATAGTGTGGCATCTGGGCTAAGGCATCTACAAAAGGAATGTTAATATGTAAACTCTTGAAAATTTCAAGAAACTTACCGAATTCCTTTTCCATTTTGTGTCGCTTAAGCCTATTGGAAAATGGTACTTGCGGCTGTTGACAAATCTCTTTCTTTGAATCAGACTGCTTTTCCTCCTTCTTTTTGGTTTCTAGGGTTGCGCCCATCTTACCATCTTCCTTTGCTTTCTTTTCCACCTCTTGCAGCTCTTTACCACTTCTCAAGGTAATGGCTTGCACCTGCTCTCTTGGATTTGCTTCGGTATTACTGGGTAAAGCGCCTTGGACTCTAGAAGATATCATCTGTGCCAACTGCCCCACTTGAGTTTCCAAGTTCTTGATCGATGCCTCTTGGTTCTGAAATCTCATTTCCGCACTTGCTATGAACTTGGTCACCGATTAGATTTCTTTTCTAGCTGAGTGAAATGTTGATGGAAGGGTTTCACCGCATTTTGATTTGACCAAGACAGATTGGGGTGATTCCTCCATCCGGGGTTGAATGCACGAGGGTACTGATTACCTTGCTGCCTTTGCAAATTTTCTATGAAATCTACTTGCTCGGGGGACTGCATGAACTGATTTTCAACTTGACATTCAGTACTGATATGACCTCCCCCACACCATTCACAGACTACAGTTTGAACATGGATGGTTGCCAACTGCATTTCATATATCTTCTTGCTGAGGGCGCCGATTTGTGCAGATAGTGCTGTATAGGTGTCTACATTGTGAAGACTGGGTTGTCTCCTAACTTGGGCTCTCTCGGAGTGCCATTGGTAGTTGTTTGCAGCCATCTCCTCAATGAGTTCATGGGAAACTTTAGGGGTCTTGTTATTAATGGATTCTCTAGCTGCAGCATCCATAATAGTCTTATTTGCTTCAGTCAATCTGTTGTAGAACGTCTGAACATGGAGCCATACGGGAAGTCCATGATGAGGGACCTTCCTCAGTAATTCCTTGTAACGCTCCCATGACTCATACAATGACTCCCCATCCTACTGAGAGAAGGTGGTTATATCATTCCGCATCTTTGCAGTTTTGGACGGAGGGAAATACTTGGATAGGAAGCGGCTGGCCATTTCATCCCAAGTAGCAATCGATCCAGCTGGTAGAGAGTTCAGCCAAGTCTTAGCCTTATCCTTCAATGAGAACGGAAATAATCTGAGCCTCACCGCATCATCACTAACTCCGTTGTGCTTGAATGTGTCACATATCTCCAAAAAGTTGGCTATGCGAGTGTTCGGATCTTCATTCACTTGGTCGCAGAACTGAACCGTGTTCTAGATCATCTAAATGATTGTTGGTTTGATCTCGAAGTTGTTAACAGCTATTGCTGGTCTCACAATACTCGAGGCTGCCCCGGTGAGGGTTGGTTTGGCATAGTCCATCATGGTCCTTTGCTCGGCCATCTTTGTACTTTCAACTTTCTCTTGCCTAGAAGCTCTAATGCGATGGCAAAGAGTTTGTTCAATCTCTGGATCATAGGTGATGCTCTCCTTTTCACTTCTGTGTGTCATAAACTGTACAAGTCAAAGTCATAAAGATACTAATACACATATATCATGAACATATTGCACAAAATTAAAATCAGATTAACATCAGTAGATGGTTCCTAATATTGTTGTGATAATCCCCGGCAGCGGCGCCAAAAACTTGATGCGCTTAGAAGACACTAGCAAGTGCACTAGCCGATCAAGTAATATAATGATGAGTAGAGTATCGTTCCCACGGGGATTGATCCAACAACTACTAGTACTGAATCAGCCCTTTGTTATCTAATAAACCGAAAGATTAAACAAAGAAAAACCTAACTCCTAATTAGAAAACTACCATAAGCATTCTTGGATCAGACCACCTTTAAAGATGAGAAGAATTACTGCATGCAAAAACTAGCAGAACCGGTTTAGCAATTCTCTCGAGCACAACCCACTCTATCTATGAGCAACAATTCCTATATCTCTATCAAAAATTTAATCGCCATAGATGCATTAAGAATAGACCTATTCATGGGCCGGGTGGCCCGACGGGTCGGCCCGGCCCGGCCCGACCCCTGGACGGGCTTAGACATTTTTATAGGTCCGCGGGCTTAAATTTGGGCCAAAAAGCCTGGCCCGCAATAAATTCGAGCCGGGCTCGGGTTTTGTCAAAATAGCCCAGCCCGAGCCCGGCCCGACCCAACCTAATATTAAACTTAAAATTATTTATGTGATTATGTCCATTTGAATAAATTTTTTTGATTTAAGAATGTAAAATTGTGTTTTAAAATATAAAAGAAAGGGAAAAATACCATCTTGTAGGCCTTGTTCATTTAAATAGAAAAAAAATACTTATTTGAAATTTTAATTCTAATTTGAATAAGGAAAATTGTTTTTTTTTTCAATTTGGTCGGGCTTCGGGCTCAGGCTCAGGCTTCGGGCTTTTTACCAGGGCCGGGCTCTGGCCCAAGTTATAGGCCCGTTGGTCGAGCCGGGCTCGGGCTCGGGCCTAGTATATTTTCATTAGTGACAAGTGAAAGCCCGGCCCGGCCCGACCCATGAACAGGTCTAATTAAGAACAAGGAATTCGACAAAAACTAATTCTAGTTGAATGAATGCCAAACGAATCATGCATATTATTTCTAAGATGCATTCAATTCGTTTTCTTGATTAGTTGATCTGATTACCTAAACCCTTTCTTAAGCAATTCAAGTAATCCAAGAAGCAAGAATAATTCGGCCAAGATTACTCTATTAATCGAAAACCCTAATCAAGAAATCCCAAGAATGAATCACAATCAATCGGATCTGCTTAAAAGATTAATTACATATCAGAATTAAAATCCATCATGGTTCGCATAAKAGAAAGAAGAAAAGAAAGATTCAACAAAGAAAAACCATGAAACCCTAATTGAATCTAGGTTACCGAATTCGCAGAATCAAAGAAGAAGACAACCTAGGATTTCAGCATCAATCTTCAATCTTCTCTTCAATTCGCATTCAGCAGCCTTCTCCTCTCTCAAGCACTTCTTCTCTTTGATTTTGTCTTCAGGGGTCTGAACCACAATCTCCTCTTTTTCTTTTCTTTTATACTCTTCCTCTCTCCTCTTTCAATTCGCTAAAGTTAGCCGCCTTTTTGGAGCCTCCCTTAGGGCTGCGGTTGGGCTGCTCTTGGGCCTCTCCTTGGTGGGCCGAACTGTTCTCCCATTGGGTCTCAGCTGGGTCTTTCTTCTTAATGGGCTAAAGTTCTTCCCTTTTCTTCATATCAACATGTCTTCATGCTCTCTTCACCCTAGACTATCCCAAACTCTTATTTTCCTGGAATTTTGCTCAATTAGGGTACAAACCATTGAAAATCATCATCAAAACCATATATAAAGCAATAAAAATAATGTGTATCATGCGCACACATCACTCTCCTACCTGCACTGCTTGCACCCTTCAGAGGCAAGCCAAGTGCTACATGAGATCCACGAGGGTCTTTGTGGAGGATACCTGGGGGCTAGGGCGCTCGCCCAAAAGGCGCTAAGGCAAGGCTACTACTGGCCTATGATGAAGGTGGACGCACTCGAGCTTGTCCAGAGGAGTGATAACTATCGGAGGAACGCCAACATACCCCACCAGCCCATTGCCAACCTCAAGTATCTGACCAATCTGTGGACTTTTTCTACTGGGGAATAGACATCATTAGTCATTTCCTACTGGTAACTGGGTAGGGAAGGTTCTTGGTCATGGCGGTTGATTATTTCACAAAGTGGGTGAAGGCTGAGCCACTGGTGACAATCACAGCTTGGACTATATGGAATTTTTTCTAGAGGAACATAGTATGTAGATTTATACTACCGAAGGTGCTAATTTCTGACAATGGGAAGCAGTTTGAGGACATAAAGTTCTAAAATTAGTGTGCTGAGATGGGGATCCTACAGAACTTCACTTTAGTGGCTCATCCACAGGCAAACGTGCAGGCCGAGGTGACAAATAGGGTGATCCTCCATAGGCTCAAAGCTCGGCTCTCCCGAGCTAAGGGTTTGTGGGTAGATGAGCTACATAGCGTCCTTTGGGCCTACTAGACTATGATCAAAATGGCGACTGGAGAAGCCCCATTGAACTTGACGCACGGGACGGATGTCGTCATCCCTACCAAGATCGAAGTGCCCACACTATAGTTAGAGGCATATGATGAGGAGGCCAATGACGATGAGTTGTGGACCAACCTCGACCTAGTGGAAGAAGTTCGCGACCTGGCCTATATCTGGACTAAGGCTTATCAGCAACGAGTATCTCGGTACTACAATGCCCGAGTCAAGAGACGTCACTTTTGAGTTGGTGACCTTGTGCTTCGTAAAGTCATGGTACCTGAGCCTAGTGTAGATAAGCTAAGTCTGAATTGGGAAGGTCCCTACAGAGTACTATGGGTGATCAAAGAAGGAATGTACAAGCTCAAGACGTTGGAGGGGAGGTAAGTGTCTCGTGATTGGAACGTGGAGAATCTAAGGAGGTACTACCTATGAGCTCGGGAGTCCAGCATCTGTGACTTCAACAAAATGCTAAAAATTTCACTAAGTATAAAAGACCACCCGCATCTAGCTTGATGAAATATGAGGACTTGATGGGTGTAAGGTCAAGCTTGAGGTACACTGACCTCATCAGCATCTAGTAGAGTTTGAAGCCTTGACGGAAGGCGAGACCTTGAACTCCTCGACGGCATGAGTCCAGGCGGCCTGGACCCCGTCAAGAAGTTGAACCTCCCATTCAGCAAAGTGAGCCTCCTTCTCTTGAAGATCCTTCTTAAGCCTCGTGTTCTAAAGCTCCAGTTCCCCGACATGGTTCTACTCAGTCATCAGATCATTTTTCAGCTTGTCGATGACGCCGAAAGCTGACTCCACTCGGGATTGATATTCACTTGCCGCCACCTCGGCACTGTCAACCCTCACTAGATGATGCTCAGACTGCTTTATAAGGGAATGAACTACGGAGTTTGTCTACAAAGAATAAGAAATAGGCTAAGTATCAAGAACCAGCTCAGGAACAACATAGTGAAGAGTTTGGAAGCTTACCACCATGAGGCAACGCATTGCTTTGGCACCCAGCTCAGCAAACTGCATCTCGGACATGTTAGAGACTTCCTCAGGAAAGATGACCTCCTTGCTTTTGATCAAGGCAGTCCTAAAGTCCATGACGGACCACCTCTCCTCGGGGACCTCCTTAGCTATTGGAGCCCTAGGTTATAAAGGGCGCACCTCGGATGTTTGGGCTACCTCGGTCTCCTGTGTAGGCCCTTCTATCGAATCTTCCTTGACCAGGTCAAGTACTGGGACCTCCTCGGATATGGTTGGTGCGATGGGCTCGGGAATGGATACCCAAGGTGCATCTCTATGAGAGAACTCCCTCCCCTTCTTCTTCCTCATGTCCGTGAGGAACCCCGAAGTCGCGATACCCGACATGTCACCTACATAAGAAGCCTGAGAGTTAGTCGAATCAACATGAAATGAAGGAAATAAACACCCAAACCTAAGACAACAACCTATTCGGAGGACTCAGTCCAACCTAAATTAGCTTCCCCTTGGCTAAGATGTCATCCAGCTTTAGCTCGCACTCTACTAGGTCCCGCATCCTGGCCTACATTTCCTCGCTCAAATCTTCCTCAACGTCTTTGATTTCCTTTCTCCAGTGCATCAGGAAATGCCGTCCACTGGACAAAATGAGGAAGAAGTACTTACTCTTCCAAGTCAGGACTTTAGAGGGAAACTCATGAAGAAGTTTGTAACTAGGTCGATAGGACAGGTAGTAACTGAACTTTTCGGGGAGCTAGCAGCATTTTGTTTTATTTGATAGAGGAAGGCGAAGGTCTTGATGTCAAGTGTAAGGCCAAAGTGGAAGTGAAACCATAGCGAATAAGGTATGGACAAAGTTCGGATGTAGTTGGTCAAGGGTGATATCATAATAGTTTAACATCTCAGGAATAAAGGGGTGGAGTGGAAACCGGAGACCTGCTTTCAAAGCCTCCTCGAAGATGACTACCTCGCACTTATCGTGCTCCCAAGGAAAAGCACCAGTGGGAAGGGAATAACTATAATGGTCTGGGAATCTATACCGAGGTTCCAGATCACAAATCTCCTCAACAGATAGGCGAGTAGGACCGAAGTGGCCCAGCACTATTGGCCTAGCTGCTCGGTGGGTAGAAGAGGCCCTTTTATGAGAACCTCGTCGGTCTCAGACCGAGGCCCCCTCCTCGGCCAGACTGGACTGGACTCTCTCCTCACTAGACTCACTACCAGACATAGTAAAAGCAAGGAAAATTGAAGGAAATGAACGCACAAAGGAAGACAAGTTACCTAAAAGGAAAGGTCGACCTTGCCAGCCGAACTAACAACATCGATGACAACACGCTCTACAACCTCCGAATACACGAGAGCTCAAAATGGTACAAAGAAAATGGGTCCCCAAGGGCCCTACTTATAGCCGACTTAACCAACCAAGAACGGTCTAGATCAAAAAGATCCAATAGCTCCCAAGGGTCCAACAACTCCCAAGGATCCAACAGCTCCCAAGCTCTCAACGGTCTAGATCGAACAGATCCATCGTGTTTTTGATGTCCACGAAAATTATAGTTCGCGTGACATCCATGTGTACCTGAGATGTGGCCTCGCCCCTTAAGGTCGAGTCAATTTGGTCATTCAGGTTTGACCCGTTGTTGGACCTTGGCTGAACCAGAGATCGGGCCAAATCCATCCAACTAGTCAAAAACTCCCACCCCGAGTCAGTTACCTCAAGTTCGGGAGTAGGGGGCAATTGATGAGGGATAATTTGGCATGACCAATGATGTGAAGACACATGGAGCAACCCATTGGCTTGGTGCCATCTTAAAATCCTCGGACACCTCAGTAATCCAAGTTACCTTGGGCATCTTGGGTCACTTAGCTAATACCGGGGCCCAAGCAACTCGCCATACTCACCGACTTGCTAAGGTGCCACGTAACCTCCTTCTAGAAGCTAGTCAGTTGTCTCTGATCTCCTCGGGATCACCCCGCACGCCAACGGATCCTATCTCTATCTCGCCCGAATTGAACGAACCTAGATAAGCCTTATCAGCTTACACGGAATCCATGTTCGGGTGAGGAACGAACTCCGGATTAGTCAGACCGATGATCTAGGACATGTTTCATGAGGCCCATGGTAGCTCGCATATATAAAGGCTTCGCCTCCAGCCTCACAAGGTATGTGGATTAGTCAGACCGATGATCTAGGACATGTTTCATGAGGCCCATGGTAGCTCGCATATATAAAGGCTTCGCCTCCAGCCTCACAAGGTATGTGGATTAGTCAGACCGATGATCTAGGACATGTTTCATGAGGCCCATGGTAGCTCGCATATATAAAGGCTTCGCCTCCAGCCTCACAAGGTACGTGTGATTTAGCTCACACTTGCTAGTATTCACAAGCTATTAGCACTCTATAATCTCCTACGCTAACTTAAGCATCGGAGAGCCCACATCAAGTATAGTACCTCAGGACCTCTGATCTCATTCCCTTGCAGTTCGACCCGGCCACGTAACAGTCCGACGTTCGAGTTGACTTCTAGCAAGGAGCAACCAGATCCCGCTACATCAGGCCCCATACTGGCGTAGCTATGGCTGCAAGTATTTTAAATACTTTACATGATTATGGAATTGACAATAAACTATTTTCTACTAGTTTTGATAATGCTAGTAATAACAGCTCATATATAAATATTTTAAAATTTCAATTGAAACCATGTTTAAATGGTAAATTATTTCATACCAGATGTGCATGTCACTTCTTAAATTTATGTATTCAAGATTCTCTAAATATTATTTCTAATCATATTTCTAAAATTAGAAATTGTATTATATGTATTAAAAGTTCTGGAGAAAGAAAACAAGAATTTAAATATTTAAGTCAAAATCATGGTTTAAAATATAAAAATTTTGTATTTCATGTTAAACATAGATGGAGTTCTACCTATGCTATGTTAAAAAGTTGTATTTCTTACAAACAAATTCTTAGTGACTTTTATAATGCAAAAATGCCACATAATATTATATTTGAGGAAGGCTAGGAAATGGCAATTTGTATAAAAGATTTTTTAAAACATTTTTATGATGTAACTAATGGATTATCGATCGGGTGTTTATACCCAACTAGTTGTAATTTAGCTTATTAATTAATGATTATTAGTGATTGTTTTGCAAAATATATAAACAATTTATAATTTAAAAGTATTGTTGAAATAATGGAAAATGAATTTAAAACATATTGGGAGAACATTTCTCCTCTTTATTGCTTATTTACAATATTAGATTCTAGGATTAGGAAAGATGGTTTAGATATTTTACTTGAAACATATTGTGAAAATATGAATATTGAAATTGGAAATAAAAAAGAAGAAATTAATAGTTTATTATTTGAAATGTATAGCTTATATGAATCTGAAATAATAGGGCATAATAAATCTACAACTTGTACAAGTGAATCTTCCACTTCTGAAACTAGCTCCAGTAGTAGAAAAGAAAAATTTTGGTCTGTAATAAGTAGGAGGAAAAAATCTACAGCCTCTTCATCAATAAGTTCATTTACTAAACTTGCTTTTTATTTGCAGGCAATTTTTTCTATTTTAGATGATTCCTTCACCTCGGAGAAAATGAATAATTTTAATATTTTAGCCTGGTGGAGCGGACATGAAAAAAACATTATCCAGTCCTTGCCGCCATGGCATGTGATCTACTAACCCCTCTGGTGTTTACAGTTCCATCGGAGTCTTGTTTTAGTGCAGGTATTAGGGTGTTGGATGACAAGAGAAGCTACATGAGTGATGAAAGTCTGGAGATGTGCATTTGCATTAAACATTGGCTGGATGATGAGGATAGATTAAGGGACAAAGGAAGGCATGACACTACACCAAGTGTTTCACCTAAAGCAAATGATCAAAGCCAAGGAGATAGAGGTGCAAGTGGAATTTAAAGAAAATGATGAAGTGAATATATATTTTTTGTACATTCAATAGTTGTATAGAATTTTTTCAAATTATTATAAATTTTGTTTTAATTTTACTTAAATTACTTAATATTTTTTCAACAATATAATTTTTTTATTTTCAATTTGTAACTATGTTATAGTTTATATTTTATTAATTTATTCCATTTTTCGTATTTCATTCATCCAACCATTGTATCGTTCTAATTTAAATGAAATAAAGTTCATATTTTTTCCAATTTGTTGTCCACTTTGATTGTTTGACTTTGTAGTTAGTTTAAGTATTTTTTTCATTTCTTTGTTAGATTTCTTGTTTTTTTAATTAGTTCCCCAAGGAAAGTTAAGTATTTTAGTTTTACTTAGCAAAAAATATAAAATGTCAAAAAACAAAAAAGAAACAGTCTGGCCTGGCTTGACTTAGGCCCATGGCATGGTCTACAGCTTGCCCAGCCTAGGCCACGGCATGGCACGGACCCACACGGGCTCAGGCCGTGGGCTATGCTGAGTCGACCCCCCAAATTATCCCAATAGAGAAAGGCACAGCCCAGAATAGCCCACAGGCCAGCACGGCATGGCCTACACTTTGCACAGGCCACACGCAGGCCGTGTCATACCAACCCAACATGGCCGTTTTACTCCTTGTCATTCCAATTCTTCACAAAGATTTGGAACTTCCTTTCGCTATACCTAGATGCCAATCTCCTAATTTTCCATTGCTCCCATCATATGTGGCTTGAAATATTCTCTATCCTTCTAGATTGTCCTTAAGAAAGCTGAAACTGCAAGTGTGCTTGTTAAGGCTACAACACCCATCGTGAAAGTTAGAGCGCCTCGTCCCAGCTTCTTTTCTATCTCTTTTCTATAAGTGATGGAAAGAGAAGAAGTTCAAACAGTATTTGGAGTGAACAGGCTTATCTCCTTGTCCCATCTTCTTCTCTTTCTCCTCTTTTTCATACCTTTTCCTTCCTTTCTTTTTATTTCAAACCAAATACAGCCTATGAGTGAACAGGCCTATATCAAAATTACATATTTATCCTCGCAAGATACATGAAAAAGTGACAGAGAAGAAGAGCAATTTTGTAAATTGAGGTGGCGACCATGTAATGTGCACTTTGCTAAAGGCAACGGGACTACCAAACAGGTCCATAGCGATGATATAGGTAAGATCCCACGGGAGAACCTCGCCAGGGGAAGGTTGACTAAAAGCCCAGTTGGCTATCCGGTCAGCCTCGCTTTGGTTGCCTTCTTCCACTCTTTTATCTTCTGCGTTAATGTCCAGTCACTACTGCGTTAATGTCCACTATTCACATATTTTTGTTTTTGTTTTTCAAGAGTACCCTCAAATCACCTTCTCCTTTTATGTTTGAGGACCCCACATGGAATGATAATAATCTCCTTTTTCCTTTATTGTTAGAAATAATAATAAAATATTAGAAATAATATTAAATAGAAATATATTCATAACAAAATAAGTAATATTTATTTATTAAGTAATTAATTAATTAGTTACATAATTTTTAATTAAAAAACAATAATAAATTTAATAATTAATTACATTTTCATTAATTATATAACTACATGATTACATAATTATTAATTATTTTTATTTAATTAATTGTTAATTATTAGATATTTAATTAATTATTAAATGCTTAGTTCTTCAATAATATTTATTTTTTTATATTATTCCGTTATTTATTAATCATTTTATACTCATTTAATTAATTGTTAATTAGTTTATTAAGTAGTTAAACAAACTTTCTTATATCTAGGGTTAAAATGGTTAATTGTCATTTTCAAAACTTAGCATTAGATTTCAAAGCAACATCCTCTACATTAAGATTTAAGGACCAAGAAAAGTTCACCAACTCCAATGCATCTCTAAAAGTAATCATACCATTTCAAATGCATTTAGTTATCAAAATTTAGTGCAAATGAATAGGCCCTCTGTAGGATGGGGATGTAAGGCTAAGTTGGGGAGTGGTCTCTTTGAAAGGCGAAGAGAAGCCTCGAGAGTGAGGGAAAGTGAAGGTCTTTAGGTAAAGGGCTTAGAAAAAATGAGAGGGTCGTGGATACTCCAGAATATCAATAACAAATGCTTAAGATCGGATGAGTTCTAATGTGAGGAGGATCTTTATTTATGGAGGAGGTCCCCAGATCCTAAAAGGTAGGAGATTAAGATATTTTATTTGCTGTCAATCATTGGGTGCGCTATTGAGGTATCGCTACGTGATTCATGAGGATCTTCTCAAGGATTATATTTCCTTATCCTTGAGATTCCTCATTACTCGTGTGTGCTATTACCTTTTTGCGCATCATAACTAATCCTATGTGTCAACGGTGACGTCACCGTTTGGTGATACTTCGTCAGTTCTACGTGGCGGCTTGCAAAGTCCTTTGTTGTCTTGGGTTCGCATGTGTCTGGGTATACGTGGGCCTCGCCGTGGGCTCAACCTACTATCCTTTCTATCCCGTTATCCAGAGCGGGCTCGCAGGTCGTGAGTTCATTGCACGTTATAGCGGGTGTGGCTTCATCACACACTTAGTTGTGTTTGGGTCTCTTGGATGGGTCTTTCTAAGGCTTATTTAGGTTCTGACGTTAACTGAACTTGGTGAGCCATGGGTTTATTGCAGCTTTGCTTAATGTTTTGTGGGTTCATTGCAAAGGTAGCGGTGTACCACAAGTTCATCACAGCATGGGAGTTGATTGCAAGTGGCTCATGAATGCTTCTGTGGCATTACTTTTGGTGTCTGAGTGTTCTTTGAGGGTTTGGGTGAGCTGTACATACCTACACCCTCAATATGCAGTATAGATGCATTCTAGGTTGGGTTGGACTTGAAGCATAAGCCTAGGTCTGACCCAAAAATTTGCGGTCATAATGTAGGCCTAGGTCAAGTTAAGCTGGGCTAGAGGATCATTGTGGCTTTTGCACTTAGGGGTAAGCATTGATCAGTTAAATCTAAAAACTAAACCAAAACTTTTGGTTTCATTTTTTTAAGTGAAAAAGTAGGAAATAAAGTGGATTTGAATCACTCTAAACCCAAGATCACCATGCATTACTTGACTATTTTTAATTTTTATTTATTTTATACTTGTAAATTGCCCAAAATACAGCTTCCAATTAATATGATTTTTTTGGTGGAAAATCTGCTAATAATGCCATTCCAACTAGCTAATTGATTCCTCCAAAGAAAATCACACTGCTCCCTTTCTTTGTAGTTTTTTAGCACTCAGTTTAGAATTAATTGGGCACTAAAATAGTGCAGTTCTATTTCTCCTTTAGGTCTAGTCAAAATCTTATCTCTGAACCCTCTAAATATCTCATATATTAAGAGAAGCAGAGCTCTAAGGGGGGTGTGAGATCCTATTAGGGTTTCCATCCTTAAGGATTAGGGTTTCTCAGGAAATACTCTATCTCTCTACTCTTGGATTGAAATCTTCCACCTACTTTCTCTAAATTGTGGTTAGGGTTAGAAAGACTTCTTAAAACTGCAACAGTGTTGAATTGCACTTTTTAGTTAAGTCCTTAAGTCTTGAAAATTATCACATTAACCTTTACATGCAAAGTAAAAAGATAATTAAATCATTTTGCACAAGTGTTCGAATCTGACTAGGAAACCACATAAAGAGTTATTATTTTAACCAACCACTATATATTGGATTTAACCAAGAATTTTTCTCTAACTAGAAAACCTCATTAGATTTAATTTCTTGCTTTGAAACTATTTTAAGGTAATTGCTAGCAATTAATCCCCCGGGTATATTGAGGATTCCCAAATCAATTAGGACAGTATAAGACAAGCTCTTGAAATTTCTGAGTCCTAGTGCCGCAAGGACTCTTCCCATCTTCATTCCAAAGGCTTCCGAGTGGAATACTAGAGTCATAGTTCAACTAGGATTCCTCCCAGGTGTTTCAATTCAACTAAGATTCTCCCACACTCATTTTGGCATTACCTAAGGACTCATATAGGAGTATTATTGTCACTAGGATTTCTCCACCAAAGTCCTAGTCTAATTAGGATTCTTAGGTAGAGTCCTGATTTGAATCAACTACTTGGTAGTGACACTTTCATATTGTATGTAGAAGTACTCAAGATTCGAATTATTGATCCTATGTGTTTTGATGATGATAAATTCATTAAGAGTACTAATATTTGTGTAGCTATAGAAAATGAATCCTTAATTGAACTCAAGAGACTTGATAAAGCAAATGATGATATGCAGCACAAAGGAGCAGCAAAATCAAATGATGGAACTCCCCAAGCCAAAAAATGCAAAAATAGATGCTACCATGACAACATAAGAAGGAAGAAGAAGAAGACATCAAGTGCTAATAGTTTCTATGTGTTTTATTTATATAAGACTTGATGTAATCATTTGCAAGATGCACAACATTAGGCTTAATTATAACTAACCTCAACATTACCAAGACCCTAGAGACCAATGGTTAAACTAATTTTAGGTGGCCAGGCTTTCCCCAAACTTTATCTTAGTGTGAAAGCTTAAGGAGTCAATTTCCACACTCTTAAGTGTCATAGGCTAAAATTTTCTAATTAAAGTTGGTCATATTTTATAGTCAACTGTTAGTAAGGCAGTAATCAACTACTTGTGACAATTGAGATTGGTGTTATTAAGTAGTCAATTACTCATAGAGCAATAGTTTGCTACCTATGACAGTTAAGCTTGGTGTCACATTGGCCCTAACTAGTAATCAACTAATGAGAAAGGGATATGTAACTATCCTTGATGGCTGAAAAGTTAAGTGCATGAGTAGTAACAGGTCATAGTTGACTATTAGAGAGAAAAAAAATCTTTTTCATGAATAGTAGCCAATTACCTAAGACTATTAGTTGACTACCTACTCATGGCAAGCAAGGTTCCAATTATTGAAAATGCTAAGTGGATTAGAAAAACAAATTAAGAGGCATATCAAGATATGCCTTAGATGCGCATGGATATAAACAAATTTTTAAATAAGTAATTAAAAAATTATAATTATTAATAAATATTCAAAATTTCAACATTTAGTGTAATTTACATTAATCATTGTAATTTAATAAATTTTCTTTACAATTTTATAATAATAATTTATTGATAAAAGATATTACTAATTAGCGTAATTTGCTAATTTTATAAAACCGATAACTATAGTTAACATTTAGCAAATTATTTAGGGAAACTCTTTAACTAATAATCCATAATAATCCATTATTATTATTCAACTAAATAATTATTAAAATATTTAGGAAAATTAAATTAAGAAATTAATCTATCAGAAATTGTTTCATAATTATTTAAATAATAATCCATTATTATTATTTAAATAAATAATTATTAAATAATTTAGGAAAATTATTAAGTCTATCCACACCATTTAAACAACAAATGGTTTTATGTTGATTAACAACAAAAATGGTTTACTTTTAATTAAAAGTAATGTGATTTACCAAAATTACATTAATTTACTATAATTACATTTACTTTGATTAATAGTAAATAATTTAGGCTTAAAAATTAAATAATTTACATTAATTTATTGTTATTGTAAATAATTAATTTACTATACTTACTACTAATCAATAACAATTTCAATAATTTTTTGAAAATCATCATAAAATATTTTAATTTATTGTTATTTAATTGGTTATAGAAAATTATTATAATTGTAGAGATGACAATTTTCCTTGTAAAACTAGGGCCCAAACCTGCCCCACCCTGAACAAGGGCGATGGACAAGGAGGGCCCTATCCCATGCATCGCACGACCCCCACTAATTATATATATAGAAAAAGAGGGTGGGACGAAGAGAGTAATGCAAGGACATTTGGACAAATAAAGGATAGGGAAAATTTCTGATCAGTACCCTGTACTTTGGCTCGAGTGACAATTTGGTCCCCAAACTTTAAAATGCAACAATTTAGTACCTGAACTTTTGAAATGTGACAATCTAGTACCTGTCGTTAAGTGGCATATGAAAAGACACAAATGCCCTTCAAGTGTTATCTAATTTTCTTTATCAACCGTCCACTAAAATTAGAACCAACCGTCAAATTTTTCATCCCTTTTAATTTTTACCTCTATGAGATATCAACCAAATAGTAAACTGAACAAAACAAGAATGATCTATTAAGAGAGGGGGGGGGGATTGAGAGAGTATGGATTGAAACACTATAGTACTACGCATTTTGGAACTTGGAAGGGCCAAGCCTGTAATTCTTTATTTTCATTTGTGACCTATTTTTTCGGTAGTTTCATTTGTGGCCCAACACAATGACACAACAATGCAAAGCAATTTACATTTTTGAATTGGGTACTAGTCAGGTAGTCAACTAGATTTTCCACATAATCCAGCGGTCTTCGACCCTACAACTCACTTTCTCTCCTCTACCCGTTTGAGAGAAGACATGAAACCCTATAATTAGTCCCTTGAAAGAGAGAGACAGAAAGAGAGAAGATGGCTTGGTTAACCATGGTTTTCAAAACCGGATTGGATTGGACGGTTGGACCAGAAAAAACTGGGTCCAATTTGGTTTTTCCCTAAAACCGCTTTTTCCCCAAAATTGTTGATTTTGGTCAGCAAACCGCTGAACCAGCTGGTTAACCGATCGATCTATTCGAATAGTTTTGACCGTTTTTCAGTTTTTTTATTTTTTTTTTATTTTTTTGTCAGAAAGGGCTTGTTGTTCGGGTCAAACGGTCGGACCGTTCAAACCGGTAACCGGCCCCCTGACTGGTTCAGTTTTAAAAACCATGTGGTTAACTCAACTTCTAGTGGCTGTACCATTCCTTGCAATAAGGGTTCTTTTCTCTTCCGAAATCCTTGGATCAAAATCAGATGGTGGATATTCGTTGACGCTATACTTCTCTTTGAAGCTCGCACATCTCTTGTGTTTCTCAGTTTCTTTTGACACAACTCTTTTGGGTTACCTTTATCGGCATAATTGTCATGTTCAAGTATGTTAACCCCTACTTCTCTCGTCTCCCACTCTATCTCTTATTTAATCCCAAAATTTCCATCCTTCTAGTAACTATAGACTATGGTATGAATTCTGATAAAAAATCTAAAACTTGTTCATCGATTTATCAATTACTTGTTTCTTTCTTGTTCTAGGAATCTTCTGAGGCACCAATTCAGTAACTTGTAGAGCAAGATGTTTCCAACATATTTCTTGATGGTTGGGGTCTGTTGTGCAATATCTGTGGCATCCTTCGAGTACCTCCATCTGTGGCGCTCATTGTCCTCTGAAGAAAGACATCAACTTGGGTTTTTGATATCTTCCTTCGCCTTCAATCTCGCCAATTTGTTCATGCCCAGAACCATCGAGGTAATTCATCAGTGATAATAGTGTGAATTCAATTAATCAATCAAGGGTATTTTTATCTTGAAATGATGATCTAGACTGTTGAGAGGTTGTGCTGGGTTTTCATCTTCTTGAGGAATAAGATGATGAACAATGTATTTTATTTTTAAGGGTAATTTTGATATTTTCAAAAGCCTTAAATTGCACATAAGATCACGTGATATACATAATTGACGGTTCATTAATGCCAGATGCTAGATTGTCGCATTCCGAAAGTTCAAATACTGGATTATCACATTTTAAAGTTTGAGGACCAAATTGTCACTCCAACCAAAATACAGAGTACTGGGAATCTTCCTTAACGATAAAGATATATTATCAATTTAACTTTTATGGATTGCACCAAAGCCAAAGGCAAGTATGCCCTTTATATATAATATTTAATGAAATTCGGTTTAACTGAAATAACCGAAATCTGTTTTGTAGTAATTCGGTTTCGGTTCGATTTTTATCCAAATTTCGGTTTATTCGGTTCGAACCGAATGTTCACCCCAGCACTTAAAGCTTCAAATCGCAATTGACGAGGAGATTGAAGAGAGAGGAGCCATTAGTCATGGGCAATGCTCAGTCACCCTCGATTGATCCACGCTTCACTTCGGCCACTCGGTAAATCATCCTCATCTCCTCTCCTCTTCTCTCCACTCTCTCATTGATTGTCTTTCTTTCTTTCTTTCTTTATTTTTTGTTGTTTCAGCTCTTTCACTCAAAACGAGCTCGAAAATCTAAAATCTCTCTTTGTGTCCCTTGCCGCCCAATCGCAAAGCAATTGCAAATTCATCTCTCCCTCTGTTTTTAAGGTGAATTTTTAAGTCCTCCGTCCTGTAGTTCAGTGCACATGATTCATTTGTTTGAAATGTTCTATGTTTATCTCAATTGTAGATTTCCTTCGTTTCTATTTCACTCCTGGGTGATTTTTTTTATTTAATAGGCGTATTTTAGAATTCCTGGGTCTCTTGGGCAGAGAATGTTTGATTTGGTCACGCAGAAGCGAAACGATCAGGAACTCACTTTTGAGGATCTTGTAATTACTAAAGTAAGCTCTTTTCTACTCAAAATGTTGTAATGGATTGTGGCTTGTCTTTTTATCCTCACCGTTTTTCTTAAAGTAACTGAAGCTATGATGTTTCTTTTTCTTTTTTTTTTTTTGTGGTTCATTTCTTCTCTATGTTTTAATGGTATTTCTGTTGCAAATTGTTGCAATCAAACTCGGTTCAACCTTGTTTTTCAACATACATTTTATAACCAGACTAATTGAAGTTCTTGGAAGGACAAGAGTGGTTGCACTTAAAAGCACAGGAATGTAATATCTTTATTTTGTAATTTGTTGGCATGATAATTGACCTATGGCTGTATTTCATATTCTAGTGTTTGCATGGCAATATATATATATGTGTGTGTGTGTGTGTGTTAAATGTTCTTTTCGTCATCCATTTCTGCGGTTACTATTGTGCACTACTTTCGCACTACTCATCTTTTCATTGTAGCAATCCATGCCCAGTTCAAGGTCCTCTGGCATGATTGCCCCAACAGTTTTTGTGTTCGTTATTTTGTTTTTATATTTCAGAATTTTACCTTTTATCTATCATTTTCAGGTCTTACATTACTGTTCACAATATTTCCATGCCTATTAGGACTTCAGATTATTATTTTTTTTTTTCTTTTTGGGATGTTTTGACTCTGCAAACCAGATTGCCAGATTGACAATTTAATAATTCAGGTGTTTTGTTTAATTATCAATTTTTTTTTTTTTTATGTTTGTGGAGTGTTTATACTTAATAGTAGCCTGTTTGTACACTAGTACATATCTGTACTCTGTATATTTCTTTCACCAAAACCTTTTGCTACAAAATTTCATCAACTTCAGAGTGTTCTTCACAAGATTTTGGAGTTGGTAAACCTTTTGGAACTGGTAAAGTAAGATTATATTAATTACAAAAAGAAATACCTGTGTACAACAAGAGACTGTACATTGGGGAATGTGCAAATTGGATCACTATGCTCATTGTATATAATTACAAAAAAAAGGACCTCTGAATAAAAAAAAAAGCTGTTCTATGATCTTCCTTTGAACAAAAATTGTTGCCCAACCACGAAAATAACTTTCCTTTTATAATCTCTACCACCATGTGTGCTGCATCACATTTGTGCTCAAATATGCAAGAATCTCTCCTCTCACAAAAACACTGCTGTCGGATTACGAAAATAAAAGTAGTGTTGTCGGGGCCATGCTTCAGACTACCCTACTTCTTCTGCTCAAAGCTTTGAGATGCCATGCCTTCAAAAACATAAGAATTGTTTCTGGAGCAGTCTTACAGTCCAAAAATGTTTAATATCTGCTCTGCAACACTGAAACAAAGCTGTAATGAAGGAATATGTGATCTGAAGTTTCAATGCAGCTGGTGCAGAATATGCAGTTCAGGTTATCTACAACCATTCCCCTTTTCATGAGATTCTCAGTAGTTAGGTATTTATCTAAGGAAGTTGTAGAGAAGATGGGCCGAATGGCCCATAGGCTGTTTATCCTTTTTTATCTTTTATGTTCTTTGCTGTAATGGGTCTTAATCTGGGCTTTATTCTTTCTTATGTTATGTCTTTTTAATTCTCTGTCCAACTAGGGGCTTCTCTGTAAATTACTAAAGTTTAACTTAATGAAATAGAATTAAGGGTGTAAGAGAAGATATCATGTTCGAAAATCTCTTTCTGAACCCAAGTTGCCGCCACCTTCTTCTTCTTCTTCTTCTTCTCTTCTCTTGAACTCTGATTTCTGCTACTTTCTTTTGAATTTTTGCAACTTTCTAAACAGTCATTTCTTATCAAAAGGCTGTTTTTCTTCTTGGTATTAGAGCAGGCTCGTTTTTCCCTTTTTTTCACCTTTTTTTTCCCATACACAGTGTGTATGGAGAACTGAATCGTATGAATAGTTAAAGAAACCTATTTCAGCCTACTTATTAGTGGTTTCTGGAGAGAAGGGGACTGGTTTTGTCGTCCTCTTGACAGATTCAAGCGTGTTACCCAAAACCCTAATTTTCTGGAGAAATCTGATTGCGGCCCCACAAGGAGTTTGACCTGGGCGCTCAGTAATTGAAGGCCTTCTCATTCTTCTTCTTGAAGATCGAATCAAGTGGATTGGTGTTCTGTGAAGTCTACAAGGAGCGACTGAGTTTTCTCTGTTTCTCCCAGCCTCCGGGTGTGACGCAGGTTATTGGTACGGCTGTATAGAGGTTGGCTCACAACACAACTTTTGTTCTGTCTTCATTTGTTGTTATTCAAAGTTGTTTGAAGTCATTTTTGAAGTATTTACGAAGATGAACTCCTCAGACTTTGAAAACAAGCATGTTGCTGAATCCGGACAAGTTCTGGGAGCCTCTGTAGATTCTCTACTGGCTATGACCACAGTCAAGCTGGATGGAACTAATTATCTGGCTTGGTCACAATCAGTAAAAATTCATATTTGTAGTAGAGGCAAATGGGGTTTTATCTCCGGGAGCAAAAAGGCTCCTCCAGAAGATGATCCATCATATGAAAAGTGGATGCAAGAAAATTATACTGTTATTGGATGGCTTGTGAACTCAATGCAA
>NW_010729105.1:264636-298364 GCF_000365185.1 Nelumbo nucifera | reverse complement strand
CCGACAATGCAAAAAAATATTTTGAGAAAAACCTGACCTGCTATCTCACTGATTTAGGGGTTATTCATCAAAGCTCCTGTGTTAGGACCTCAAAACAGAATGGAGTTGCTAAAAGAAAAAATAGACATTGTTGAAGTTGCAAGAAGTATTCTATTTGTCTCACATGTCCCTACAAAATTTTGGGGTGATGTTGTTCTCACTGCTACCTACCTTATAAACCGTATACCATCTAGGGTTTTAGGGTTTAAGTCTCCCTTCAATCTTCTTCATTTGGACAAGGATTTTTTTCCTATTCCTCTTCGTGTCTTTGGCTACACTTGTTATGTACATATCCCAGGTGTCCAGAGACATAAATTTGAACCAAAAGCCCACAAGTATATTTTCCTTGGTTATTCCCCCACACAGAAGGGTTACTGTTGTTTTGATCCGAAGACTGGCACTCGGTATGTCTCAATGGATGTCACCTTCGATGAGCTTTCTTCCTTTTATGGTTCTTCTCTAGAGAGACATTGTCCAAAGGGGGAGGAGTTGTCATAGGTGTTTGCTTTTCCTCTTCCTGTCCCAGTTGAGTCTTTTGCTGAGTCTCTTCCTCCTTCAAATGAGTCAAGGGAGGATCAGTCACTTCACTCTCATTCCAGTGTTCCTATTCCTCCTCCTTTACCTCCTCGCCCTCTTTTTAATCACAGGTTGTACCAACGGTAGAGAACTAGAAATGAGTAGATTGTTTCCCCTCTAACACATGAACCTCATGCACTTCCAGTTACAGATGAGACAACAGGTACTGTTATAGCCCCTTTGGAGCCATCATTCCCAAACCTTGATATCCCCATTGCTATTAGGAAAGGAAAAAGGAAGTGTACTGCACATTGCATTTCCAAACACCTTTCTTATAGTTTGCTCTCTCCTTCATATTTTGCCTACCTTTCTTCTGTTGCTTCTAACCCAATTCCCAGGTCTGTGTCAGAAGCTCTTACTATTMCAGAATGGAGGGATGCTATGAGAATAGAAATTGATTTCCTGCACAAGAATGACTCTTCGGAAGTGGTTGATTTGCCTGAAGGGAAGGATCCAGTAGGCTGTAAGTGGGTTTTTACTGTCAAATATCATGCAGATGGCACCATTGAAAGGTACAAGGCTAGGCTGGTTGCAAAAGGCTATACACAGACATATGGGATTGATTATTTGGAGACCTTTGCCCCTGTTGCCAAAATGACTTCTGTGAGAGTTCTTCTATCTTTGACTGCTCACTCAGACTGGCCACTTTATCAACTGGATGTAAAGAATGCATTTCGGAATGGAGAATTTCATGAGGAGGTTTATATGTCTCTTCCTCCAGGGATGTATGAAACAAATATTAAAGGAAATGTATGCAAGCTGAAGAGATCTCTTTATGGACTAAAACAATTCCCTAGAGCATGGTTTGAAAGGTTTAGGGCTGCCCTTGTTAGCTTTGGCTATGTACAGGCATAGTCTAATCATACCCTCTTTGTGAAGAGGAGAGGATCCTTGGCCGTTTACTTGATTGTGTATGTTGATGATATTGTTGTGACTGGTAATGATGTCTCAGGGATTAATGATCTCAAATCTTTCCTTCATACAGAGTTTGGGATCAAAGATCTGGGGGAATTGAGATACTTTCTTGGCGTAGAAGTTGCTAGATCCAAGGATGGGATCCTTATCTCTCAAAGAAAGTATGTTCTTGATTTGCTCTCTGAAATAGGGAAGATGGGTGCTAGACCAGTTGCTACTCCTATCGATATGAGCCATAAACTCTCTGCTTCAGATGGAATATTGTTAGAATATAAGGGAGTCTTCCAGAGATTACTTGGAAAACTTCTTCATCTATGCATGACTCGGCCAGACATTGCATATACTGTCAGTTGCATCAGTTAGTTCATACATGCTCCCAGGGATACTCACATAGCAACAGCAGAGCAGATTCTGTGTTATTGGAAGGGCTCCCCTGGAAAGGGAATTCTATTTGCTAAGCATGGCCATATGAAACTTGAAGCCTACACAGATGCTGACTGGGCCAGAAACATTGATGACAGAAGATCTACCTCTGGGTACTGTAGCTTGGTGGCAGGTAATATTGTCTCTTGGAGAAGCAATAAACAATCAGTTGTTGTCGATCTTCAGCCGAAGCAGAATACAGAGCCATGGCTCATGGACTTTCTGAACTATTGTGGCTTAGATTCTTGATGGAGGAACTAGGTATTGAGCATGATAAGCCAATGATGTTATACTGTGATAATCAAGCCGCCATCGACATTGCTCACAACCTAGTGCAATATGACAGAACTAAGCATATTGAAGTTGACAGACACTTCATTCGAGAAAGAGTGGCTTCTAGAGAAGTGTGTCTACCTTTCATCACCTCTGAAGGACAGCTAGTTGATTTCCTCACCAAGGGCATTCCCAAGGCTAAACTTCAGCATGATATTGGCAAGCTTGGCATGATTGACATCTATCCTCAGCTTGAGGGGGATTGTAGAGAAGATGGGCCGAATGGCCCATAGGCTGTTTATCCTTTTTTATCTTTTATGTTCTTTGCTATAATGGGCCTTAATCTGGGCTTTATTCTTTCTTATGTTATGTCTTTTTATTTCTCTGACCTACTAGGGGCTTCTCTGTAAATTACTAAAGTTTAACTTAATGAAATAGAATTAAGGGTGTAAGAGAAGAGATCATGTTCGAAAATCTCTCTCTGAACCCAAGTTGCCGCCACCTTCTTCTTCTTCTTCTCTCCTCTTGAACTCTGATTTTTGCTTCTTTCTTTTGAATTTTTGCAACTTTCTAAACAGTCCTTTCTTCTCAAAAGGCTATTTTTCTTCTGAAGCCATCCAAATAATAAAAAAAGTTTTGGAGGGAATGGAAGCATTCCACACTTTAGCACTCTTGGGAATGGAGTACCTTCATTAGATTAGAGCTGTATAAAAGCCGCAACTAGGGATGTCATTGGGCCAGGTTTTCCACAACCCGAATCTGACCCAATGGCACCCCGGCCCAAACATGAAGTGACCCGACCAAATAGAGAGGGTCTATCGATCCAATTAACAGCAAGAAACCCAAGAAAAGAAGGAAAAAGTAGAAGATAGAAGAGGGAGGAGGAAGGAGAAGAGAGAAGAATCGATTTTGAGTCAGAAAAATCAGGCTAGTGGCGCCAGCTGTTCTTTTTATATTAAGAGGTAAAAAGTAAAAACAATAAAATGACAATAGTACCCCTTCAGCACCTATAAAGATAAAACAATAAAAAAAAACATACAACACTCCCCCTCTTGGGGCATAGATATCTATCATGCCCAACTTGTCACAATGACCATTGTGCTACTGGTGAAGAAGCCCCTTAAAACACATCTACAAGTTGCTCCTTGGAACTAATATAGGGAGTGGCGGAGTGCATACTTCCCCCACTTTGAAGCTTTTCTCTAATAAAATGTTCATCCACTTCTATATGCTTGGTTTTGTCATGCAGCACCGGATTGGCTGCAATATTAGTGACTAAGTTACCTCCTATAAAGATACAATATCCACTGGTGGGCCTTCTATCATCAATTCACTCAGCCCAATTAGCATCAATGTACACTTCAACTTTTAGGTGGCCATTCTTCTTGAACAACAATCCATTTCTAGGGAATTTCTTGAGATACCTAAGAACACGCTCTGCAGCCCCTATGTGAGCAACCTTAGGGGCATGCATAAGCTGGCTAAGTATACCACAACATAGGCATGGATGGATCGTCGCTCATTGATGATGCTTAAGATATTTGGAAGATGGCCTAGAGTTATCGGGAATACCAAAACAAAAATCATTTGGAGTTGCATCCCCTTTGCAATGTGTTGGAAGGTTTGGAAGGAAAAAAATAGAAGAATATTTGAAGGGAAAAGGACAAGCAATGAAGATTTAGGGGTGTTAATCAATTCCAAGACTCTCCACCAATTACCATGTACCATTCTTATGCATGGCATTGATTTCCTTCTTCATTAAATTTGTCCATTCAGGAATAGTAAGAGCCTCTGCAACATTTTTAGGGATGGGGACACTATTAATGGATAAGAGGAAAGCATGAAAAGAAGGTGAGACATTTTCATAGGAAACATAATGTGAAATTGGATGATTGGTGGTACAAGATCTGACACCCTTCCTTTTGGCAATGGGAAGGTCCAGATCACTAACAACAGAGGTATCAATATCAATAGGATTAAAATCATCAATCGGGATAACGGTACCTGGTTGAGTGGGATCTTCCCTAGAGAGTTTAATGATATGGGTTGCACAGCTTCAGGTTGATCCATGTCTCTTGAGCTTTACTAACCCTTAAGACGATGGAGGAAAACACAGAAGAGAGGAGGATCAAGAAGAGGAGGGAACTGAACCTGAATTGGTTTCTCCTCAACCCTACTCTCCCCTTGAGGAGAAACAAGGAAGGACTTAGTCTTAAAGGACACATCCATGGAGATATAGTACTTTTGGGACACGAGATGAAAACACTTATAGCCCTTTTGTGAAGAGGGATAACTGAAGAAGAAATATGGAATAGCTTTAGGATTAAGCTACCACAAGTAGGGGACAAATAATGGGCAAAACATTGGCATCCAAACACACACATGGGAATTGAGAGCAATGGAGCATTATGAAAGAGAACTTGGTGTGGGGTCTTATAATCTAACAACCAAGAAGGCATCCAGTTGATAACATAGGCAGTAGATAGCACAACATCCATCCAAGAACATTTAGGGACATGCATATGCAATAGCATGCCTTGAGCAACCTCAAGGAGATGATGGGAAAATACTCGGTAGGATGATGGTACAATAGAGAAGTACAAGGCTAGGCTAGTAGCAAAAAAGTTCAAACAGGTGTATAGAGTGGATTATGTAGAGACTTTTTACCTTGTAGTCAAGATGAATTGCATTAGAGTTCTACTATCTTTGGCTGCTAACCTAGACTAAGATCTTCATCAGCTGGACATCAAGAATGCCTTCCTGAATGGTGACTTAAAGGAAAAGGTATACATGGTTCAACCCCTTGCTTTTCTTATTTTGGTTTGATCTTGGCTTCACTCAACTCCTGAGCCCACTTCGGCTTTCCAATAATGTCCCAACAACTCTCTAGAGTATGCCTCGTTCGCTGACAATAAGTGCACCATAACTTATTTTTGTCCACCTTTATTATGGAAATCACCCTTTCTTAGAGTATTCATTGTACCCCTAACTTCCAAGGCTATTGACTCCTCCTCAAGAGGATTCATTGCATTCTTTCTACTTTCTTCGGATAGGATCAAGGCATACACTTCTTGAACAAATGAGGGATCCTTGCTACCTAAAATTTGAACTCTAATAGGCTCATACACTGGGTTCATTCATTCTAAGTAAGAATGCAAACACACACAGCTGGGATGCCAATTTCTTGTAGGTCTTAGCATCCTTATCACTTTCCCATTCAATGCTCTGATAATGGTCCAGTTCCTTCTAGATAGTTGTGAGTAGACCTGTTCATGGGCCGGGTAGCCCGATGGGCCAGCCCGGCCCGACTCGATCTAAGTTGGGCTTGGACAAGATTTCAGGCCCGCGGGCTCGGGCTCGGGCCTAAAATATTGGGCCCGACTTTTTTTTAAGTCAGGCTCGGGCTTTCTCAAAAAAGCTTGGCTCGAGCCCGAGCCCGACTTGATAATGTATTATATTAATAAAAATATATTTTATATAATAAAAAAGCATATATATAATATATTTTTTCTTCTCTTTTTTCAAGTAATAATGAGACTTTTCATTATTTTTTTAGGTTTTGAGGTCTTTTAGTATAAATAAAACAACTTTTAATTGAACTAAAAAGGAAGAATCTTTTTTTTTTCCAAATTTCTAGTCGGTCTCGGGCTTGGGCTCAAGACCTAGGCCCAATGGTCGGGTCGGGTCGGGCTTGGGCTCGGGCCTGAACATTTTCTGTTAATGTAAAGGCAAAGCCCGGCCCGGCCCGTGAACAGGTCTAGCTGTGAGAGCTGAGTGATAAACAGATAGGCTGCGTTTGCCCCACTTGCATGTAGAAGACTCTGCTTACAACTGATAGATCCTGGCAGAGTGTCTCTGTTTGAATATGTAGTGTTTGCTTGTTCCCAGATTTCACAGGCTGTATCTACCCACATAAAATTCTGTTTGATTGATGACACCATGGAAGTAAGAAGCCAAGACATAATTAGGCAATTTTCCTGATCCCACTTACTATGTCCTGTAGTTCTAGGTTTCGGTTCCTTCACTATTCCATTAATATTAGCCTATTTTCCCCTTAGTTGTATTGTACACCTTTATCTCCTTGGACCACACTAGGTAATTTTTGCCATCAAGAGGAGTGATAGTCATGGAAAAGTTCATATGATCTACCCCCTAATCAGCCCTCATTGGCTAGAAGTCATTCTAGATGAGGCAGTATCATTAGACACCATTGTGATAAAACACCAAAGTCCTTATAATTCACACTAAAAGAGGCACAGGATCAACACTACTGAACACAAGCCAGCAATCAAACTGCAGATTACAACTAAAAAATTACTGCACCCTTCAAAGACAATCCAGACCATCCCAAGCCTGGATAGAGGTTACTCACCACCAAGTTAGGTCACACGATCACAAAAAACTAGGTGATCACTGCTGTTAGAGCAGAAATAGGTCATATCAGGCCCAACAAAGGTACTAACCATGTTACAGAGGAATAAATCAGACCACACATCCACCAAACAATGGCTCACTACTGCTGATACTGTGAAAAACTACCATACCAGACCTGGAACTGGCACATACCTGGTTACAGAGGATCACATGATCCACACAGAGGTTGGAAAGAATTCTTAAACACCCTAACAGCATCTAGCCACATTGTGACTGATTTGTCTTGGTACCACGACTAAGAAGGAAGGAAAAGGCTACTTGAACTGTTTCAGACCCAGTCAATGTGATCTTCACTGAGTTTCAATCCAGAAAAAGTAATAAACAAAGGAGGCTTGAACGATCTGCTCTCAGGTTCCAATGGTGCGCTCTGATAACATATTAACAGCAAGGAACCCAAGAAGAGAAGGGAAAAGTATAGGAGGGAAGAGAGTCGAAAAAATTAGGCTAGCAGTGCCAATCATTCTTTTTATATTAAGAGGCAAAAGTAAAAACAATGAAATGACAATAGTGCCCCTGTGGCACCTACAGAGATAAAACAATAAAAAACAGCATACAACAGATCCCTATCCAACCTGTCCCACGATACATCTATGCTCAAACAGACCTATATATATATATATATATATAATATTTCAATGTTACAGTGCCGGCAAGTTGGCTTCAGCAAAGTTCCACTGCAACCTGAACCCAACCCGAAATCTGATCAAGGTTGACCCAACCCTAATCTGACAGGGACAGATCAGGGCGGGTTTACCACTTAACCCGATCCACTGACATCCCTAGCTTCAACTGCCCATTCATTCAAGCTTCCTCTAAGCAGGGGGCACCAAACAATAGTGTGGTCATTCTGGACTTCATGGTTTTCCACAATTCTAGATTCCTTTATTACAGCAATATCAAAAAGAGAAGGGAATAATACATCATTCAAGGGCCTCTTGGGACACCAAATATCTTCCCAAAAACTCACACTTTCTCCATTTCCCACCACATACCTGGTACTCTTAAAGAAGCTTTTATAAGATTTTTCTATCCCTTTCCAATTAGAACATCCATAAAAAGAATTACCCTACCTTGGGTCGCATCCTTTGTTTCTTGAACCATATTTTGCTTCTCTCTGTCCTTTCCAAACAGCACATGTATATTTTGGAGTTTGTAAATGTTGGTAGGGCTATTGATTGTTGGAGCTTCTTATACTTTTGTTTGGAAATTATTAAAGAAACTAAGTTGTATGCATAATTGTATAATGTATTTATGTGCGCTTATCTCTCTGCCCTCTTACTTCTCTAGTTTGCAAACTCCCACTTATAATACTTGATATAATTTCCATAATGTAGGGAATCTATGAGAAAGGATCAAGAGATGAAATTGAGGAGTTCATTTATCAGTTATTAGATGTAACTGGGGATGGCGTTTGGGGAAGGTACAATCATTATTCCATTTATTCATGACTATCTCTAGGCTCAAGGGAAATTGATTATTGTCTTCTTTAAATCATGTGATTCAAAAACCACTCTGCTTTTGCTGGCAACGTCTAGGTACTTTTTTTTTTTCCTTTTCTAGGATCAAATATTAAGAGTATCTAACTATTATGCCCAAATATGGATATGGATATGGGAAATGGGTATCAACTCTCCATTTCCTAAAATCCTGGACACAAATATCTAACTCTCCATTTCCCATGCAATGTTTGCAAATTGTTGTTGACCTGCCCAGTCAGATCATTCAAACCGTCAACTGGACAAGAAAGAAGGTCTGTTTCACCATAAACCTGGAATTTAAGAATAAACCATAGACTTTAGTCAAAAATCGATGACCCGGACAATCAAACCAGTGAACCGCTCGAGTCGTTTGCAGGTTGTGGTTCAACCCAGAGTCAAATATATATAAAAGTTAAAAAACCCTACTTCTATGTTTTCTTCTCTTTTCCACATTCTTCATCTTTTGTTTCTTCTTATTACACTAACCTGCAGCTTCTTTTTACAGAAACCACCATTCTATCATATTTCAAACATATCTTTGCTTCCATTTATAATAATTACACTTACCCACTGCTATTGACTTCTTGCCACTGCCATAGATCCATCTAGCATTCTTGTTGCTGCTAGGCAACTTCTAGGGATCTATTGCTGCTGCTATGCAAGCAAGGTGCTGTCAATGTGTGCTCTTTGGGTGAAAATCTCTCCAAGCAAGGAGATACTATACTTCTCTCTCTCTCTCTCTCTCTCTCTCTCTCTCCAATGCTCCTCTCCCTTTGCTGCTATTGCAGCTGCTAGAGAGCCATTGTCATCTTACTGTTACCACTGCTCAATGTTTCACCTTCCTCCCTCCATCTTAATTTCTCTCCCTTGTCTCTATCTTTCTCCCCCCTTTTTTCCTCTCAATCCACTAATCCTAGATCTAAGGGAGTATAGACATGATCCCAATCCAAAGGTTATAATGCAGTTGCAGGTTGAACTGCTGCCCCGGATGGTTGAACCATTGACCTGTGACCCAGAAGAAAAAATGGTTCCGTTTCCAGGTTGCTTTTTAGAACACTTCTAGTTTATGAAGTTAAATGTCATTTTTAAAAATTTTAAGTCTTGCTAAATTTAATAAATTTCTAACATGTACATATCTTTTTGTAGTATAATTTGTTATAACTCTATTTTACATATTTTAGAAGTGTTAATGCCATAAACCATGTTTAGAAGTATTTGTGCAGTATCTGGTATCGTATCCGACACTGATATGCTATGTAGCGGGATACTCAAGGAAGACATAACTTTAGTATCAAATTTGACACAAGAGAGGCTCAGATCATGCAAAACAAACACAACAAAAGACTCTTGAGGGAAGATTGAAAGCATGTTTGTCACAATGCAACAAGTGATGTGGGGATTGGGACTTAAGGATTCTTGACAGCAATCTATTAGTTAAGTACATTGTGGTTTGAATAGCGTCTCTCTGAAAATGAGTGTGGACGTTCATTTGAAAAGTAAACATCTTGTTACTTCTACAACATGCTTGTTCTTTCTTTCTGCTACGCTATTTTGTTGAGGTGTATACATGCAAGAGCTTTTATGAATAACAACCCTTTTCATCAAGAAACAAAGTGAGTCCCTTCTCAAAATATTTCTCTTCATTGTTAGATCTAAAAACTTTTATTTTCTTCTCAAATTGATTCTCTACTATGTGGTAAAAATTTTTGATAATTTGTGGAACCTCTTCTTTGCCCTTAAGGAGATATAGCCATGTGAATCTAGAGAAATCATCAATAAATAACATAAAGTATCTGTAACCATCCATGCTGGCCAGAGAATAAAAGCCCTATACATCATGCACGATATGAAATGGAAAAGCACTTCTTCTATTGCTTGGAAAATAAGTTTCTCTACAATGTTTTGAGAATTGACATGTTTTGCACTGAAGACTAGCCATCGACATAGACATAAAAAGATTGGGAAACAATAATTACAAAGATTCAAAGGACACATGGCTCAAATGACTATGCCACAACTTTATTTGATTCACCTACTCATAATCACAAGGACACTGAGAGGAACATGCCAAAGATTGAGCCGTTTCCTGGTTGAGAAGGTAAACTCCATTGTCTTCAATTCGTCATTTCCACTTCCAATCATCTTCCTAGTTTTTAGGTCCTAAAAAACACAATGATCAGGATAAAAAAAATTAGACAACAATTCATGGTTTTTGTAAGAGAATTGACAAATAACATATTAGCATGACTTGAAATCTATAAATCAATGAAATAATAAAAAATTACAAGAGAGAAAGATGGAAGATTAAGGAAAAAAATGTGCAGCTGTCCCCATGTATTGGTATATCTATCGATTTACTAAATAGGTGTACATTGACCAAAACACCTATGGTTTCCCCAAGAATATAAAAAAGAATAAACAGCTAGTAAACAAATAACATAAAGGTTATGTGAACAAGAACAAGTACACTCTCAACACTCCCCCTCAAGTTGGGAATATATATCATTCCCAACTTGCTTAATGCTCCACCTTGTTCTTAATAACTCCTTTAGTAAAGATGTCATATAGCTGCATACTTGATGCAACTGATGGCAAACAAACTTCACCATAAGATATCATCTCTCTGATGAAGTGTCTATCTACCTCAATATGCTTGGTCCTATCGTGTTGAACTGGATTGTGCGAAATGTTAATGGTAGCCTGACTGCCTGATTGCCACAATACAACATCAAAGGCTGCCTAAACTAAAACCCAAGCTCTCCAAGTAAGGATTGGATCCATAAAAGATCAAACACACCATGAGCCACGGACCTATACTCAACCTGTACATTGGAGTGAGCAAGTCTGTTTCTTAGGGCCCGTTTGGTTTGTGGGAATAGGGATCTGGAATAAGATGTTTGGTTGGGTGGAGCCGGAATCCCATTCTCATTCCTGGTGAAATGGCATTCCTCCATTTGAGGGAATGGACATTCACTCCCCCTCTCTTGGGAATGAAATTCCATTCTAGCTGATTTAATTCCCATTCCTATTCTTGTCTGAACCAAACAAACTATGGGAATAGATCATTCCGATTCCGATTCCGATAAATCTTGATTTTGATTCTTCTTCTGATTCCAACTGCGAACCAAACGGACCATTACTTTTCCAAGATACTAATTTGCCCCCAACAAGAGTGTAGGAATCTGATGTAGACCTTTTATCCTCCAAGGAACCTGTTCAATCTGTATCTATATAAGCTTCCACCTTTATGTGGCCATAATTCATAAACAAAATGCTCCTACTGAGGTGCTTCTTTAGACAAGCAAGAATCCTGCTAGTAGCAGCCAAGTGGCAACTCCTAGGAGCATGCGTATACTGGCTCACTACGCTTGTTGTATAAGAAATACTAGGTTTAGTCATGTACAAGTAAAGTAATTGACCAACTATTCTCTGATAGCCCCAACATCCTTTGCAACTTTCCTTAGGACCTTTAATCCTATGATTTTGGTCAATAGGTGTGTTAAGTGGTTTAATACATTAATACCAAACTTGCTCATCTCCTTCAATAGATACTTACGTTGGATAATGAAAATCCTATATTTGGATTGAACCACTGTTTCAAGCACATAAAAGTAATGGAAGAACATAAACAAGAGAGATGCTCCTAAGTTATGCTAGAGGAGAAGATCGAGCAACTAATGTCCTCGGAAATTTCCTTTGCCTTTTCTGCTTTCAGTTTGTCTGGTGAGTTTACCTATTATTGTTCTTCAACTAATAATCTTTGGCGCCTCCAATCATATGATGGGGGCAACTTGTGGTTAGTCTTCCTATCCTATTTCTTCTAATAAGCATATTGTTACAGTTAATGGTTAGAAGCTTGATATTGTTTGCTGTAATGGCTTATCCTTGGCTATCTCTCTCTCTTATCCTTTCTTATTGCTTCAAACTCTATTTGTTCCTAAACTTACCAATAATCTAATATTGTTGGTTGGATTGTTGAACATGGTAATGTTGTCACTTTCTCACATGATAGTTGTTTAATAGAGGACTAGTGCACTATGGAGGTTAGGGGCATTTGGATAGACTAGGACGACTCATTGCACTGGAATTTGAGGAGAAGCTCGTTTCTATTGCTACTAGTTCTTGTCTTTTTTCTACTACTGCTAGTTCTCATGTTTTGTCTTGTAATAGTGATTGGGACCTATGGCACCGTCTTGTAGAGAATCCATTTGCAAAGAAACTTGATTCACTTCTATCTTCTAGATATTTACCTTCATCTACATCTACTTCAAAGAATATTGATAAAACTTGCATGTCTTGTTATTTTTAGTAAAAGTCATGTTTTTCCATTTCCTGTTTCAACTTTTTAGTTATTGCATAGTGATATTTGGTCATCTCTTGTGATTTCTGGAATGGAATTTAAATATTTTATTACATTTATTGATGATCATATCCATTACACCTGGATATATTTTCTTCACAAGAAATCTGAATCCTTTTTTGCATTTAAACTTTTTCTTGCTAGGGTTACTTCACCATTTAATGCCACTATTTGTGCCCTTCATTTGGATTCAGGGGGAGAGTACATTTATGGAGAGTTTTAGACATATTTGTAGCAACATGATATACAACCCTAAAGATCTTGTCCTGACACTCCTCAACAAAATGAAGCGGTTGAATGCAAGAATGGCCACATCTTGATTGTTGTAAGAACCATGCTGTTGGATTCCCATGCTCCAACAACCTTCTAGATGGGGGCGGCCAACATTGCTGTACATCTCATTAATATTCTTCCATTGTTTGTTCTTGGTAACCTTTCTCTACATCAGTCCCTTTTCAACTCATCTCCTAACTTCTCTTTGCTTCATGTCTTTGGGTATATCTATTTTGTGCATATTCCTCCTCATGAGCATACTAAGTTGTTGCTTCATGTGCTTTCTTGGGGTATAGTCCTGGTCATAAGGGATTTGTCTGTTATGATCCAAAATCTCATTGGACTTAAATTTCTCGTAATGTATTTTTCTTGAAAATCTTTTGTTCTTTAAAAATGTTACAAAACTCCTTGCTCCTTGAGTGTCAATTTTGCAACATTTTGAGCCTATATGTACTTTTGAAGCACTTCATCTTGTTTGATTGCCATATCAGACTTATTTCAGGAAGCATATAGCTACTCCAGTTCCTACACTCTCAATCTCTCCTTTTCCAGAGCATGGCTCATTATCCACTCCATCTCCTGTAAGTATTCCACCTACTCCTGTTGATCTTATTGCTCCCTCTACAGATATTCCTCCCTTTAATCATTGTTCTTCTAGAATTTCTAGATCACTTGACTGCTATGGTTTTCTTTCCAACCATAGCTCCTTTTCTGATGTGTTATCCTCTACAAATATACTTGTCATATCAGCAGGCTGTTACTTATCCTCATTGGCAAGAGGCCATGGCAATGAGATTTCTTCTATCTTGAGAATGATATATGGGAAATTAGTTCCTCCTCCTGATGCTTCTATCATTGGAAGCTGGTGTGTTTATTCAATGAAGTTAAAGTTTGATAGTAGCCTTGATAGATATAAGGCTAGATTGGTTGCTCAAGGTTACAAACAAGAGTATGGGATTGACTATTAGGGGACGTTTATAGCTAAGATGACCATAGTTCGTCTTCTCATTGCCACTTCTGCGATAAAAGTTGGGCAATTCATCAGATGGATGTGAAAAATGCCTTCTTGCATGAGGATCTGAAAGAGACAATGTATATGAAGCCTCCTCCTGGATACTATTCAAGAAGTGTATATGAAGCACCTTGAGCATAGTTTGAGAGATTCAGATCAATTATTATTGATGCCGTTTTCACCCAAAATTCCTTAGACTACTCTTTCTTCACCTCACATCGTCCTTAGGGGATTACTCCCTTGTTACTATATATCGATGATATTCTTATAACTGGAGATGATCAAGATGGCATTTCGTCATTTGAAGCAACTTCTTAGTCAATCCTTCAAGATGAAGGATCTTGGTCCTATTGGTCCTATTACTTGCTTTTTGAGATTCAAAGCTCATCTTAACTCTCGTGGCTACTTTGTCTATCAACAAAAGTATGCTACTGATTTGGTTATGCTTGTTCACCTCACAGACTCCAAATTGGTTGATACTTTAAAGATAAATTTGAAGCTTAGTAAAGATGATGGTCCATTCCTTGAAACAGACTCCAAATTGGTTGATACTCTAAAGATAAATTTGAAGCTTAGTAGTAAAGATGATGGTCCACTCCTTGAAGATGCCACCCTCTACCATCAACTTGTGGGCAATCTTATTTACCTCTCCATGATACATCTAAATATATCTTATGTTGGTTAGATTGTTAGCTAGCTTGTTTCCTCTCCTCGACAGCCACATGTGAATGTTGTGCCTTGTATTATTCGCTATGTTAGGGGGACTTTGTTTCATGGTCTTTTCTTCCCCTCTATATCATTTCTTTAGTTGTCGGCATATGTAGATGCTGACTGAGTTGTCTGTCTAGATACTTGAAGGTCTACTACTGGATAGTGTATTTTTTTGGGTAACTCCCTTATTTTCTATTAGTGTAAGAAACAACAAATAGTCTCTAAGTCTTCTACTGAAGCAGAATGCCAAGCCATGTCTTTTGCTTGCAATGAAATCATTTGGCTCAAGTTTTTTATGCATGGCCTTTGCCTTGATCAAATATCTCTTGTTCCTTTATTGGATGACAATCTCAGTGCTATCAAGATAGCATCTAATCTATTTTCCATGAGCAAATGAAGCATATTGAAGTGGATTGACACTTTATTAGGGATCTCCTTATTGTGGGATCCATCTGACTCCCTCATGTTCACAATTCTATTACAAGAGCTAGACATACTTTTCTTATGGGCAAACTAATGCTAGCACCCTTGCATCAGTTTCTTGTACATCTTCTTTCTATTGTTTTATCCTTGTGCCTTTACTCTTTGTATATTAAGGGAAAAAGTGTCCTTCTATTTCATTAATATAAATACTCCTTTGGTGTGGTTGACCCATTAGACACACCACCAAACTGTTTGCTTCTCTTGTTTGAACTGCACTGACAAAAATTACAGATTAGCCCTCTATTAGTATAAAATATTGATAAATCAAAAGTGCCCTTAGATTGTACTCTCATGTAGCTAACCCTGGCAAATCTCTGATTGTGAGAAGACCTCAAAGATTTTGTCCCTCATTCTCTCTTTTATTTAGGCTTTGCTTTATTTTTGTAAAGCCTCAACTAACCACATCATAGTGGTTGCTTAAAGCAATTTGTATGCATATGACAATATAAACGTAAATCTAATACTATTTTGGAAGTTAGAGATAAAAACCAACAAAACAAAATTATAAAAATAATTGTGCTTAAACTAGGTGGACTAGTTATTAGATGACCTGATCAATTCTTAGCCATCCCAGTTGTGTAACTATGGACAACTAGTCAATTATGCAATTTTTATGGTACTGGCACTCAACTGACTGGTTGGTTGAGTATTCATTGCTGATAACATTGGAAGGTAATGCACTTGTATTTATTTATTTATTTTTTATGGATGTGATGCACTTGTATTTGGTTAATGTACAAATATATTGTACACTTCCATGTTGAATTTGGAGGTACATTTACATATATCACTCATTGATCCATTTAATCTACTGATTCATGAGAGGCATTATATTTCCATTTAAAGAGTGTTTAGATATCACTTACATTTTCATTGGATCAGAAGAAAGGTAATAGTTGAGTAAGACCTTTGAAAGAGAAAGGAAATGTTGGGATAAATTGCATGGTGATGCATAATCTGGGAAAAGGCAAAATAGGATTTGTGCAGTTCAATCCAAGTAATTAGGACATTGTTTGGTTGATGATGATAGACCCTTGAATAATATGTATAATGAGTAATTACACAATTACACTTGCGTATTCTTAGCATGATTGGGCGGCCTGTTCAAAGTGCGGGCTGTGCCGTGCTAGCCCACAGGCCATCACGGGCCATGCCGCCCTCCCCGGTGAAAATTCTATGGGTAGGTCTGGCACGCCCCACGGCCCAGGCCTGTGCGGGCCCGTGCCGCAGGCTTGGGCCGAGACGGGTTGGAGGCCATGTCGTGGGCTTGGTCCGTGCCGGGCTGGGCCACAGGGCGGGCCTTGGGCCTGGGCTGAACCGAGCTAGACTTAATGGATTACAATTACCCAAAAAATAAATAAATAAAACAATTCAAATAGGAATTTTATTTCATTTAAATTTGAATGATACAAATTACAAAGCATATAAATATTGAAATATACAATGGTTGGATACTTCATAGTTGGATGAATGAAATATGAAAATGGAATAAATTAATAAAATATAAAAAATACAATATAGTTACAAATTGAAAATACAAAATTACATTAATAGCAAATAAATTAAATAAAATTAAAACAAAAATAAAAAATTCTATACAACTAGTCAACTATTGTTTATGAATCATGACTTTCATCATCTGCTTCAGGTGAAATATCCGGTGTATGTAGTAGTATCATGCCCTCATTTGTCTTGTAATTGTAAAGTTGTAATCTATCTTTTGCATGACTACATCTAGCCAACCCTGGTACAGTGGTACTTGCACTAAAACAAGACTCCGATGGAACTATAGCCTCTAAACACTAGAGGGGTTAGTAGATCACGGATCACGTGCCATGGCGGCGAGAACTGGATAATTTTTTGTATGTTCACTCAATCACTCCACCAGGCTAAAATATCAAAATTATTTATTCCCTCACCTAAACTAGAAATATTTGCTTGTAAATAAATTAAGTTCAGTAAATGAACTTGTTGTAGAAGTAGCAGATTTCTGCCTTCTACTTATTATTTCTTACTGCTTCAGATAATCATATTCACAATATGTTTCAAGTGAAGTATCAAAACTATCTTTCCAAATCTTAGGATCTAACATTGTAACTAAGCAATAAAGGGGAGAAATGTTCTCCCAATATTTTTAAAATTTATTTTCCATTATTTCAACAATTCATTTAAGTTGTAGGTTATTTCTTCTTCCTTCTCATGTGTGAGAAAATGTCTACTCAAATGGCCAGTACCACCCTTGCTACAATAGCTAAAGTCTTTTCTACATTTTTGGCAAACTGCACTTTTCCCTTTCCCTTCAACATCCTCTATTTTAAATATTTTCCAAATCGGGCTACTAAACTTGGGGTTTTGGAAAGAGTCGACCATTTTTTTTTTAAATTCTAAAAAAATAAAATTAATTTAATTGGACTTACCCTGAATTGCCGGTTCAGAATCCCAACTTGATTTCAACGGTTAAAGCCTTTCAACGTCCAAGGCTCCAAGCCTCCCAAATTTCTATCTTGGAGAATCAGACAATCAACCAACCAGATTATCAGAGTTCACTCAGATTGCAAAGAATACATGAGAGAGAGGGAAGAGATTAAGAGAATTGTTGAATGCTGATTGTTGAATTGGTGTGATGAGAAAAATGGTGGAGGATAGGGCTATTTATAGGAATTGAAAATAATTCAGTTACCCAAAATACCCTAAAAACTAACTGCTTTTTAGTTGTTGGGAGGGGTATTTTGGTCATTGTAAGGTCATTTATAACTTTACCCAAAAAGCCCCGCTAAAATAGTTGTTGTATAGTTGTTGGGTGGCATTTGTGTCATTTTTCTCCCCTCCATAAGCAAAATACATAAATACCCCCCTATATAGCTGTTTATAGCGGTTAGGGGGTATTTATGTAAAAATCTCCAAAAAGCTGAATCTAGCCATTGGGGGGACTTGGGGGAGGGGCCCAACAGCTAGTTTTCGGATGGGCCGAGCGCAACCCGTTATGGGCCCTATAGGCCGTGCCATGCCGGCTTGTGCTGCGGGCCGCGCCGGCACGTGGGCCACGGGCGGCACGGCTCGAACAGTTGTGCCGTTCCGTGCCGGCCCGTGGACTACAAACCCCCGGCAGCATGACACGTACCATCGTGTTGGGCTTAGCTAGGGATTAGGGCACTTAGATATTGTTATTCTTCAGTGGATTTGCAAGTCATTTATGATAAAAGAAAATTAACAGAACCGTCAAATTATTTTATGCTGAAACCATAAGTCATTAAACTCAATGAGTTCCAAAATGTCTGAGTAGGGATTTTTCCTTTGGAGTGGGGAGTAATGTGGGAGAGTACCATGTCTTCTAATTGTATCAATGAAGATTATTGTCTATGACTTATTGTCTGATCACCATTCTATGTTATTAGTGTGATGATGCTATGAATATATACTTGTCAGGTTCGATCTGGAAGCTGTTTTAATTGCAGCCTTTGATGCTATTTTTCCTTCAAAGAATGCTGAAACTGGATTGAGTTCACAACAGTACATCATCCGTGTATTTCTTAATACTGCAAAATTTTCGAAGCAAGTTGAAGGATCTGCTGAGAATAGTATGTCCTTTGAAGATTTCAAAAGTTGGTGTAGCTTTATTCCATCAGTGAGGAAGTTTCTTGGAAACTTGTTGATGCCACCTGATCCAGGTTATCTGTTTTATAAAGTTCATTTTAAACTATTGCTAGTCATTTTAAGTTTGTTGTTTAGGTTAAGTGATTGCTATTTCAAGCTGAAAAAAGATCAGGGCTTTTCATTGATATACATACATACATACATACATATATATATATATATATATGTATATATATAGAAATATCATCATCATCATCATCATCATCACCATCCATGCCTTATCCCAACTATATGGACTCAGCAACATGAATCCTATTTTCACCATCTGTTCTATTTAAAGCCACATCCACTGTTAAATTATTAGTGCTTAAATCATTCCTTCTACTTCTACCCATGTTCTTTTTGGTCTACCCCGAGCTCTTCTAGCCCCTTCAATGTCTAACAAATCACTTCTAACTGGATTGAATTTTTCACAAATTTTTAGATGCACTTCCTTTCTTGGATGGAAAATTTCATTTAGCTCATCTTTTTCTGGTTATTTGGTGCTAAATCATGAAATCAACTTTGATGGGCTTTGCCTGTTCTATAACTGGTTCTTCTTGTGTAGGGAGACTGGGTTTTCAAGTTCCTTCCCTGTTGCATTCAGAAAGTGTAGATTCTAACTTGCTAATTCTAAGGAAAGAATATGCTTGGCATATAGGAGGGGCCCTTGCTCAAAATGAACTGGAGGAATGGAAACTTCTATACCATAGTTCTATTGATGGATTTAGCTTCTACACATTCTTAGGAAAAATATCGTGAGTATCTATGCATTAATTTTATTGATTCTCTTAATTGTTCCTCTTTTTTTTGCAAATCTTCTTCAACTCATATAGCTTGTGATCTTCAGTTTGTAGAAGTATGATAAAAAAGAATCATAATATTCCATGTCATTGTCTTGAAACGAAAACCATTGTCAATTCAACTCATGCCAAGGAGCTCTCTCTCTCTCTCTCTCTCTCTCTCTCTCTCTATCTATCTATCTATCTCTCTATATACTTTCTGTTCATCATCATCATCATCATCATCCAAGCCTTCCCCAACTATATGGGGTTGGCTACATGAATCCTGTTTTGCCTGTTCTGTTTAACGCCATATCCATTGTTAAATTATTGGTGCTTAAATAACTTCTTACTAATTTTACCCATGTCCGTTTTGGTCTACACCTTGCCCTTCTAGTCCCCTTCACTATATCATTTCTTACTACTACCCATATATCTCTACCTTCTGTTAGCAGATTGAAATCTGTACAACTGGCAGGGGCATGATTCCATCTGCACCTTTAGCATTAGGCTAAAAATTCTATATTTTTGTTTCAGTTTCTCAGTGTTGCAACCTTCTTTTGACTAGAAAGCAATTGAATTGCAGAATTGGAGAAGGGTCAACGGTTCTGATAATCAAGGATAAAGAAGGTTATATATATGGAGGTTATGCATCTCAGCCTTGGGAGAGACATGGTGATTTCTATGGGGATATGAAATCATTTATATTCCAGCTATATCCACAGGCATCCATATTCCGCCCAACTGGAGCAAATGGTAATTTGCAGTGGGTAGGTTTCTAAATCTTGTCACATAATTTTGAAATAGACGTATTCATTATAGTGTACCTTTTTCTTCTTAGGTATGATGGATCCCAGTTGAACCTCACTGTATTATTGATGTCTGTTAAACTAGTAAAATTGAGTTGTCCATTCTGCATCAAGGATTGTGATATTTGAAAATTATGGTTTTCCATGGATGAAATATAGGCAGCCAAATTAGTTGTGCAGTTGCTCGATATCCAATATTGATACCCCCCTCCCAAAAAAAATAAAAGAAAATAAAGAAAATAAAGAAATAAATGAGAAGAAAATAGAAACATACATACAGAAAAACCCATACATTCATGAGAGAGAATAAAGGGAGGATCTTCCAAGTCTCTACTAAAATATTTTGTTTGGTTTGATGCTAGTGAATTTTCATTGCATACTCTTTCAATTATTAAATGGGTTGAGTAATTTTTATCAGAATGTAGAAACCACCAAGTTAACTTGTGGGTTAAGACTGTGATGGCCAACCTTACCTTTTTTTCCTACCTAGCACATATTTACATTGGAGAGTCACCCTCCTTGGCATATATTACTGCATCACTGTACTGGGTATATATATTATAACATTTTATTTGCTTTATTTATCATTAACTGCTTTATGAGAACTTAGTTACTTTTTGTCCATAGTGTGCAGTGAATTTCAGTTCAGAAAGCATCCCCAATGGACTTGGCTTTGGAGGAAGAGTGAATCACTTTGGTCTTTTTCTCTCTGCAAGCTTTGATCAAGGGCATACATTCACGTGTAGTACCTTTGGTAGCCCATGTCTTTCGAAGTCAAACCAAGTATATCCAGAAGTGATAGAATGCTGGGGAGTTGTGATTAAAGGTGTGCAAGAGGAGAAGTCTGACATCAAAGGTACTGTTCTGGAGAGGTTTAAGGAGGACCGTCACATGCTCAACTTGGTGGGGCTTGCAAATTCTAGTGAGTGAATGTGGCGAGTTCTCATCCTCTTTTGAAATGTCAATCTGATGCAATGTCCTTGGTGGTTTGTTATCATGGAAAAAAATCCCTCCACAAAAATTGTAGAAATCTGTGCAATATATATATGAAATACTTTGTTGTACATTAGATATATAGGTTAATGATTCTCTGTGGTCTTGCCATGATTGGTAGCATTTGATTTGGATTTCCGCATCTCCTTTTAAAGGTGATTGCAAAAATAACCTATGTACATTAGGGATTTATATCATTATCTTATATCATATAATGAGCATAACATCTTTATCCAGAGCCAAAAAGCCCCCTAAAACAGAATTAAGGAGCAATCCTATAATTTTTTTAAAGAAAGTATAATTGTATTAATATGAACAATAAGTTTACAGCAGCATGATGTGCTCAAGGACCTCTCTCCTAGTATAACCATATTAATATATTAATCAATGTTTAGGAAATCGGACTGAACCGTCTGGTTGGACCGGTTGAACCATGACCAGGTCCCTGGCTGGTTTGGTCATACCCCATTAATTATTTTTGTTAAAAATCCGGTGAAAACTGGTTGTTTGGCCAGTTTAACTGGAAAACTGGTGAATTGGTCTCAGTTTCATGAAACCACCTAGTCCATTAAATAATTAAACTTTAAAATGCATTTAACAAGACTTGAACTCACGACCTCTTATTTTTATATATTGCTTAATTAGCATTAATTCACCTATTTATTTATGTTAGTTAATGACTCATTATTGTATATATTCACGTATTTTAAAGATTTAAATTAAGAAAAATGTCATATAGTATTTATATGACACATAGTATATATACATATATGCCATATCATCACAGTTTGACCCCAATTGAACCTTTGACCTATGAACCTCTACGTTCCTAGTTCTATGCTTGGTGTGGTTCTTTGAATATTGGTATTAATATGTATTTTTTTACAAAAGGTCTCGCCCTTCTTGGTTGATGAGGTTCCCTTGAAGACTCATGTACTACATTAAGTAAGATATACAATGAGTGTGAAGATTAGATTTATCACGACTCTATTCTACATTCCCAATTAGGGGTGTAAACGGATTGAATTCGAATCAGATTAGGCAATATCCGAATTCGAATCCGATTAAAAATTCGAATATTCGATTCTATTCTAATTCGACTAATTAATTATTATAAGTAATTAATAAGAATATAAAATAAATATTTTATTTATATAAAATATATATAAATATATAAATTATATAAACATTTAAAATTTTTATATATTATATATAAAAATTAAATAATCGATCGAACTCAAATATTTATCGTTTCAAATCAGGTCATATCCGAATTCGAATTCGAATAGCTATTCGATATGAATAGGATATCCGAATTCGATCGGTTAGATATTTGAATTATTCAAATTTGGTTCGATTATATCGAATCTAGAATTCTAAATCAGATTTTCGAATACCGCTGACACCCCTATCCCCAATGAGAGATATACCCCACATAACAATACTTAATTTTGTCATTTGTCAATTGTGTTCTCCTACCTAATTAAATTGTGAGTGGGTATTTTTGGGAAATTCATCGGTATAACATCAGTTAATGGAATTGGACTTTATTGTTGAAATTTGGAACTACAACATAGCTTTTTAGCACAAGTGAAAGTTTGGGCCCATAAGGTCTTGTTCATTTTGTGTTACTCAAGTAAGGCGTTTTCCTAGGCAAGTGAATCATGGGGATATGTTACTTAGGTAATCACAACTACAATATTCAGCTTGGGTAATCAATACTCTTAAGAAAATTATTGCATTCTATGGTACTCATTGGACCATCCAAAGTCCTCATTCTTTTTAATTGCCTTAAAAAATGGTAGGCACCGACCTATCGATTTAGATATAAATCGGTTTAAGGCGATTATCCATCCAATTAGTCTTTGTACTTCTTTTATGTTTTGGGGTGGTCTCATGTCTAGTATGACATTTATTTTGTTTGGGTTGACTTCAATGCCACGCTGGTTCACTATGTAGCCAATGAACTTGCCCAACGTGATTCCAAAAACACTTGTTCGGGTTGAGCTTCATGTTGTACTTTCTTAAAATTTGAAAAACAACAAATATTTAAATCATCAAGTAAAGAATTAGAAAATTGGGTCTTTACGACCATGTCATCAACATAGCATTTGATTTTATTGCCTATTAAAAGATCAAATATCTTATTTACAAGGCGTTGGAAGGTCGCTTTAGCATTTTTCAGTTCGAAGGGCATTACTCTATAACAATATAAGCCTAGTTCGATTACAGAAGCGGTCTTGGTTGGCTATGTCCATCCTAATTTGGTTGTAGTCGGAATAGGCGTCAATGAAGCTCAACAACTCTTATCTCGAGGTTGCGTCTACCAGGCGATCTATTCTAAGGGGGAAGTAGTCCTTCGGGTACGCTCTATTCTAGGAAGGGTTGTCTACTCAGCTCGGAGACTGGACCTCTTTAATGAAATCTACTGTAAGGAGCTTCCCGACTTCCTCATCAACAACCCTCCACCGCTCCGGGACGAGGTTCCTTTTTCTTTGTCTAATTGGCCCGACTAAGGGATCCACATTTAACTTGTGAGTTATGATTCTAGGGTCAATGTCGGGCCTTTCTGTTGCCGACCAAGTAAATACATCTAAATTACCAAGTAAAAAATTTACTAGTTGCGACCAGAGTAGTTCATTTAGGCAAGCACCAATCTGGAGGGTCTTCGTCGGCTCGACATCAGAGACTGGGACCTGGACTGTCTCCTCCATAGGGTCAGCTCGCTCTTTTGTGTGCTTGGGGGATGGCTCTAGTTTGATGCCATCCACCAACTTCACCTTGCCCTTCAGTGTGGCCACATAGCATTTTCGCGACTCTAGCTGGTCGCCCCGTACTACCCATACTCCGTAACTCGTCGGAAACTTCATCGACAAGTAGTAAGTCGACACCACTGCACGTAGAGCATGCAAAATAGGCTGACCTAAGATTGTATTGTAGGGGGACGGAGTCATGACCACCAAGAAGGTATGCTCGAACCGTACTGTGTTGGGCTAGGTCCCTACTTTGACTGGAACCGTGATCCTTCTGAGTGGCTTCACCACATCTCCACTAAACCCGACTAGGGGTGTATCTGGAACCGTGATCTTTCGCTCGAGCTTCAGCTTTTCGAACGTTTACAGGAACAAGATGTCCGTGGAGCTGCCTGAATATTAGATAAATTTTTTAGATGTTTTAAAAAGTTATAATGAGTTTAAAAGAAATGCTGATAAATTTTAGACAAATTTCCTATTTTTCTTTTAAATTTTTGAGCCGATAATTTTGACAGAAAATGTCACATCACATGTATTAAAGTTTTAAAACATTAAAATTATCTAACTCTTATTAAGCATATAGGTGACCCTGAAAACGGATACATATCGGCGATATGTGCAATTTGACCCATAGGCACACCGCACACACATGATTGCCGGGTTGGGTTGTTTCCGTGTTGATGTGACTTCCTACTGGGTTCAGATTGATCTGAATATGTGCAGAACCAGGCCAATGCATGTCACAGGCTAAGGAAATATGAGAAAAATAATTTCTAAAGAGACCTTATGTTGTGTTTGGTTGCAGTTCAATCTTATTTGCAGTAATATAAATATACGAGAGTGCAAATGAAAAAATATAAATTTTTGTTTAATTTTGTTTTAGGTTTTACTTAATTTACTTCATTTGTATTGCAATCAAACAAAAAGATGAAGGAAACTTCTTAAGGCTTTATTTATTTGCAGTGTAAATCTAAACAGGATAATATTTTTGCGTTTAGTCATGCAACTGTTTGTTTGTAACTATGATTTGCATTCTTACTTGATAGAGAATTGTTACCTTATGCTTCATTTGCAGTCCTACCTAATACAAAATTGGTACTTTTTGCTTCATTTGCATCTGATTCTGTTGTGCACCATTTTTCTCCATTAATTCTCTCTCATATGAAGTAGGACGACGACATCTTGTTTCTTACCTACTTTTAAACAAATGACTCTCCTACCTCTATTTTATTTCATACGAGGTAGAAGCCACATCATTTTACTTCTCATAAACAAGTAAGACAAAATCAAATTTAAAGCAAAAGCAAACCATAATTTACACTTAACCTATTCGCACTCTTATGTGTTTATACAAGTGCAAATGAAAGTCGCACTACAAACAAACTGCTCATGTAATTTAACAAAATTTGTTAGGAGGTCTAGGTTGGTGAAAATCTAATATCTAGACCTAAATATAGAGATTTAGGTTTGGATATGAAAGGCCTAGGCCTAGAAAATAAAATATCCAATTATCTTGCTTTTATACAATTCAATGAATGTATAAACCCCGATACTCAAATCGAAGAAAAAAGGGTTTGATTTTGAACGACAATATTTTCTCATAATAAGAGTGGTAATTGATGGCAAGGCACACAAAAGAAACGGCCCTTACTACATCTAAAATGAATTGTGTACAGATGGAAATTAGATTAGGCCATCTTGAACCCAATTTGGCCTAGTTGAAAATGGGGGCTATCCCACCTGAAGGGCTTGGCTTAAGTGGAGCCTTTGTTGTTACTATTGTGGGATTTAACAGTGTGGGTCTTGGCCCATTTATGTTATGCCTTTCTATTTATTGTTGGAATATACTTCTGTAATTAAGTGTTAATGGGTCTGGGCTTGTTTATTTTAAGTTACTAAGTTGTAATCATATGTTTTTAATGTTGCCCAATATAAATATTAGTTTGAAGGGCTGGTTAAAGCACTGCACCCTATTTTAAATCTCTCTTCTTCTCCTCCTCATTCTTCTTTTCTTTTCTTCATGAATCAGAATACAAACATGGTATCAGAGCATTAAGCCAATCTCATTCTGCTTACCCATCTTCTTCTTCACTTCACCTTTCTTCTTAAGTTCTCTTTTTTAATGTTGGAGTAACAAGGAGTTCTACTACTGGTCGTGGTTAGCTAAAGTTTTTATTTTAGGGTTTTGACCTTGGAAAACTCTAAGGAGACCTAGAATAGTTGTGGGTATGCCTAGGTAGGGCAAGAAACTATGGAGTAGTTGTATGCATGGACTATTAGAAAAACCTATTTGACAAGTTTAGCCATTGGACTAGCAATAATATCAGTCCAGGAGAGTAGTTTACAGTCCAGCCAAGCTTGTTTACAAAGTTTCTGTAAAGGGAAGTGATTCTAGACATATTCTACTTGCTAAATATCAGATTTGTGTGAGTTCATAATGTCTTCCAGCATGAGTGAGGTCTCCTCTAGACATTCTAGGATTATTGATGGTGTTATTCACTTTGGAAACCCTATGGTATAGATTATTAATGTGAAGCTATATGAATACAACTATAGGAAATGTGTCATTTCAGCAAGATGGTCCATAGTGAGCCATGGACTACAAGGCTACATTGATGGGAAGATTAAGGAGCCTAGGGAATATGAACCAAGTTATAGGACTTGGTGTAGGGAAAATACAACTGTGATGTCATGGTTGATAACTTCTATGACTCCCGAAATTGAAAGGATTGTTCAACATTATACAACAACCCACAAGATTTGGGAGAAGCTATACAACACTTATGGTCAAAAGAAAAATATAGCAAGGATTTGGAGGCTGAATCAGGACATCTTTTGTTTGACTCAAAGGGACATGATTGCTGCAACCTATTTTGCTACACTAGAAGGCTTATGGCAAGAGCTTGATCACCATTTAGTTATTGAGTGGGATAACACCAATGACAAAGAAGGCATTACAAGCAAATTGAAGAAGGAAGAATATTCAAGATCTTAGCTGGTTTAGACCACTCATATGAAAGCATTGGAGCTCAAATTTTAAGGAGAGATGAACTTCTAGATTTGCATCATGTGTTTTACTTGATCAGGAATGAGGAGATAAGGAAGAAAGATATGGGAATTGGTGTTCCATTTCAACTTAGTTTAGCTTAGTGAGCAATCTGCATTTGTTTCCAACAACTCTAAGGGTGGAAAAGAGACTGATAAGAAGAACCTAAAGTGTTCTCATTGTGGGGGAGAAAGGCACACTAAGGATACTTGTTGGATTCTCCATTCACACTTGAAACTAACAGCCTTGAGGAAGGACAAGAAGACAAACAAGGGTCCTAACTACAGTTCATGTTATGTTACCAACCTAAATGTTATAGATGGACGTTCTAAGGGTAACAGTACCAGCTCTTCCAACGTGGGACATACCATTACTTCACCAAATAGCTTCCTAGAGATTATAGCCGAAGAGGTAAATATCCTCAACCGGGCTATGGCTCGGTTGAAACAATCATCCATTGCTTCCTCCTCATTTGCAAAGATAGGTATAACATCTACCCTTAGTGCTATTCAGTCTTTTTTATCAAACTCTTGGGTTATTGACTTAGGAGCCTCTGAGCACATTATAAATTCATCTTCTTTATTCACTTCTTACCATCTCTTATCTGGGCATGATAAGGTAAAGATTGTAGATGGCTCTCTTTATACTATTTCTAGAAAGGGAAACATTCAACTAGGAAAGGGAATCCTTCTTAAATCTACCCTACATCTTCTAGGTTTCAATACAAATTTACTTTTGGCCTAAAAAATAACCAAAACCCTTAATTGTGTTGTAACCTTTTCTTTCCCGCTCATTGTGTTTTATAGGATTGATTAATAAGGCAAATGATTGGGAGTGGTTGTGAAGATGCTAGCCTCTACTACCTTGATGATAATACATGCTCTACTCTGAAGGCCTCCACTAGTGGCAATAGTAACAAGGAGCCAAGCACAATCCTTTTCACTTGGCATGCTATATTAGGTCATATGTATTTTTCATTATTGAGAGTTTTGTTACCAGAACTATTTGAAAATGTGATTGTTAAAGTCTATTTTGTGATGTGTGCCAATTGGAAAAACACTGTAAGGCAAATAATCCAAGTTCTATTAATAATGTCACTACCTTTTTTGATTTAGTTTACTTTGATGTGTGGGGTCCTTTGCCCATTGTTTCTATGGATGGTTATCACTATTTTATTTGTTTCGTTGATCACTTCTTGAGATGAACATGGGTTTTGTTGGATTTTAATCTCATTAGAGATTAAATCCAATGAGGTTTGATTGATCAATTACATGAAGAAACACACTTGCACACATATCTTGGAAAATAATGTTTTCTCTTATTAAAATCAGTTTTCAACTTGTCTCACATTGGAAAATTACTAAAGTTGTTTTAAGTTTTTAAATAAGAGCTTATTTACACACCTTAGAAATATAAAGAGTAGAGTATGGAGGCTTGCTACTGTGCTTTAGTGTAGAGTTGCGTTTGTGTGGTGCAATGAGGTGCTTCAGAGGTGTACTTTGCTCACAACCGCGTGGTCTGCGTAAAGTGAATTTGACTTTTGGTGTGAGGCTAACTGTTGATGATTTCAATGGTCGCGATCCGATCAAGTGTGATCAAGAGACACTATTTAAAGTTAACAATCATTAATTGTTAACTACCTTTTAACTATCACAATGTTTGAAATTGTGACTGTTTAAAGGGTCTTTTCTGAACTAGAACCTTCCTCTTCTCCATGACTCTTCAGAAACTATTTAAGGAATGTGAATCGAGCAATTAAACACAACTTTTTTGAAAATCACTTTTGCCTCTCTCCATCCGATCTGCTACTATCTCACAAAAGGTTTCTTCTGAGACTCTTCAACTTTGTTGGTTACAGATTCTCGGCCAAGGCTCTATTGTATCCTGGGAATGAATTTGCCTATAATCCAAGAACAAACTCAATAAAACTGTGTGGGGGCAAATAACGTTCTAAAGACATTGTCTTTAGACACGCTTTAGAGCGCTTCTCGTTCAACTTTCTGTGACCCCACTTTACCAATAGGTTTATCTTATGAAAGAATGTAAGGGAGTTCCTAGAATCACTATGATATTTTGTAAGATGGTTGAAACCTAGTTTAGAAAGAAAGTCAAACAATTCAGATAAGATAATGTAGCTGAATACTTTAAGAACACCTTGAACACATTATTTGAAGATGAAGGGACTTTACACCGATCCTCTTGTAGTTACACCCCACAACATAATGGGGTAACAAAGAGGAAAAATAGACATCTTATGGAGACAACTTGTGCTTTATTGTTTTAGCACAAGTTTTCCAAGAATTATTGGTCTCATGTAGTTCTTATTACATCATATTTGATAATTAGGATGCCATGCAGGATAATTGGGTTGAAAACCCATTTTCTTGTTCTTTGTCCTAATGATATTGTATTTTCTTTACCACCAAAAGTTTTTGGTTGTGTTTGCTTCATTCATGTTAAGGATCTAAAAATAATCAAGTTGGTTCCAAGGACAACACAAAAATGACACAAGTGCTTTGATTCGCACATAGGAGAAAATTTGTCACCAAGGATGTTACACTTTATAAGTCACAATGTTTCTTTGAACATTCTTGGAATCCTCTTTTGGGGGAGAATTGTGGGGTGGAAGAGAATTCCTCTGAAATTAATGCATTTATCTCATTTCTTCTTCCATCCTCTCTTCTTTCTCCTTAGTGTTTTGATGGTCATGGTCCTATGTCCTAACTCACAAATCCAAGATGATGAGACTGTTCCTGCTTCCATTACTTAAAATGATGAAGTTGCTCTTACTATAGAAGTTGACAATATTGTTAGGAGGGAGATGAGTGTGCATTATAGGAAAAGGAAGAGAGGCCCATCAGTTGATGGCTACAACCAATTAGATGATTCTGAAACTAGCCAAGGTAATAGCACTGTTACTTATGACTCTGATTTGATTCTTCTCATTGCTTTGTAGAAACCCACTCACTCTTGTACTCTTCACCTTATAAATAAGATTGTTTCTTATTCTCATTTGTCTCAAGCATATTATCCTTTGTTTCTGACTTGTCATCTATTTTCACTCCTAGGTACTTTGAGATCGTTGTTGATTCTAAGTGGAGGGAAGCAATGGATGAAGAAATGAGAAAATTATTAGAGGCTTTACTTGGGAAGTGGTGGATTTACTAGTAGGAAAGAGCACTATTAGGTGTAAATGGGTATGCATTATGAAACATAATGTCGATGGATCAGTAGAGAGATATAAAGCGAGGTTAAGGAAGGTATTGACTATACAAAGACCCTTGCTCCAATTGCCAAGTTGAACACCATATGGGTGTTATTGTCTATAACAACTAACTACAGTTGGGAATTGCATCAATTAGATGTCAAGAATGCCTTTTTGAATGGAGGTCTTCAAGAGGAAGTTTATATGAATCCTCCATTGAGGTATAACATAAGTAAAAAAGTATGTAGGTTGAGGAAAGTCCTGTATGGGCTTAAGCAATCACCTAGACCTTGGTTTGAAAGATTGTGCAAGGCAATGAAAATTGTAGGGTACTATCAAAGCAGCGCTGATCTAACACTATTCTATAGAAAAAAATGAGAGAATCTATCAACATTGATTGTTTATGTGGATGACATGGTGGTGTCAGGAAATAATTCAAAAGAGATCAAAAGACTTAAGAAGTTTTCGGCCTCTATGCTTGAGATAAAGGATTTGGGACATCTAAGGTACTTCTTGTGAATAGAGGTTGCAAGGTCTAAGGAGACAAGAAAATTAGGTAGTAGGCCTATTAAGACTATTATAGAACAAAACCATGTATTATTGGACAAGGATGAGGACCTTTACCTAGACAAGAAAAGATATCAACGACTTGTGGGTAAACTTCTCTATCTATCTCTCACTAGACCCAATATTGCTCATGTTGTCCATGTCATTAGTCAATTTTTGCATGCTCCCTGAGTTGCACACATGAATGCAATGGAGAGAGAGAATACTAAGGTGCTTGAAGACATGCCCTTGGAAATGGTTGTTTTTTAAGAAGAATGATAAATTTAATGTTGAAGTCTATACTGATCCAGAGATAGGAGGATTACAACTGGATATTACACATTTGTGGGTGAAAATCTTGTAACCTAGAGAAGCAAGAAACAAACTGTGGTAGCTTGGTTAAGTGCTGAAGCTGAATACCGGGTAATGGCACATGGAGTGCCTAAGCTTCTTTGGATCAGGATACTACTAAAGGAATTGGGAGTCACTATGTCAGGTCCCTTGAAGCTCTACCGTGACAACCAAACTGTAATAAATATTGCTAATAACCTATTCAACATGATAGAACCAATCACATTGAGATTGATAGACACATTGTGAAAGAAAGGATTGTGTTTGGAGAGTTATCTATTCCTTATATGCCATCTACAAGAAAAATTGTTGATGTCTTCACTAAGGGACTTGCTAAAGCCAGATTTGTAGACATGGTTTACAAGGTAGGCATGATAGACATCTATGCTCAACTTAAGGGGGAGTGTTGTGGGACTTAATAGTATGGGCCTTGGCCCATTTATATTATGTCCTATTTATTGTTGGGCCATATTTCTGTTATTAAGTGTTAATGGTCATGGGCTTGTTTATTTTAAGTTACTATATCTCTTACTAATGGGGGTGGGGGTAAAGTTGTAATATTATGTTTTAATGTTGCCCTAAATATATATTAGTTTGAAGGGTTGGTTAAGGCACTGCCGTACTATTCCAAATCTCTCTTCTCCTTCTTCTTTTCTTTCTTCATTAACGAATACAAACAGTTACAACCATTTAAAATGAATCAGGGTAGGGTAGACCTGCAACTACGTTGGGCTGTCTTTAAGCTGATCTGGCCTGGCAAAGTTAGGGTGAAGGATCAAATCTGTCGTTTATTGCAACTTGGGTCAGTCGGGCTCTATCTAACTTGACCTACCCAAACCCAACCTAAAGGTTCTATGGTGAGATGGACCTTTTATTTTTAATCAACTCTTTAATACATTATGGTATAAATTATAGAGTGGGAAGTTACTAAGCTTTGCTTCAATGTGGGACCTAAAATGAGCTTTAAATGTTTTGAAAATACCTAGGTCCAACTCAATGACATGTAGGTTTATTCAAAGTTAATCTACGCCACTCTATGTTCATATCTTAACATATGCTAAGTATATCATAAATATTATTTATAAACTTTAATTAGAAAAAGATAATAGGATCATTCTCTTGTGTCCAATTGGTAGGGGTGAGTATGGGCCGGTTTGGTTCGGTTCCATGGTAGAACCTAGAACCTACCCTATAGGGGTCGGTTCCAAGTTTTTGGAACCAGAACCTACCTTGTGATGGTTGGTTCTGGAACCTACCTTGTGATGGGGTCGGTTCAAGGGTCTAGCCATGGAACCTATTCTTTCTTTACTCTCCCCATTCAATAAAAAAATGAAACACGCCCTTTAAAAACTTGATTTTCAATAATGATAATATATATTTTAAAACTTATAGTATCTTTATTGATTAAATTGAGTAATTTAATATGTAGATTATCATAATATATTAATATATTGTTGAAAATTTGTCATTATGATTTAAAATTTGTAAAAATTACCTTTTATGTTATTTATTATACACATACAAATATTAAAATGAAAACAAATGATCAAATCACATAACTTGATGGTCAAGTGAGACCATGGCTTTTGTAACCATGAGTGTTTAGGTTCAAATCTTTAATTCCTTAAAATTATTTTGGGGTTTATTTAAAGGCAAGTTCAGTTCCAAGGCTGGTTCCACCAAGGCGGGTTCATCGGGTCGGTTCAGGTGGGCCAGTTCCAAGATTTTGAAACCAGACCCTACCCTTAAACAGATCGGGTAGGGTCAATTCAAGGCCGGTTCAAGGTTGGTTCAAGGTTGGTTCCATTCGGTTCTGGGTAGAACCTACCCATTTGCTCACCCCTACCAATAGGTGAGCTGGGTAGCCCTTTTATTTTTAACATATATTTTTTATAATTCAATTATAAATGTAATTTTTTTTTTATAATTCAATTATAAATGTAATTTTTTTTTTTATAATTCACAAACTCCTTTTGCCCATTTGTGATTTCATTAATATTTTATGACTAAAGAAGGGCTAGAGTAGCCTTTATACTACCACACTTTAATTATTACTTCAGGCAAAGTCATAAGATATATAGGTTCCATTTGATTTGTAGGAATAGGCATCCGAAAGTGGAATTAGAATGGTTCATTCTAATTGCAATTGTTTGGTTGGGTAGAATTGGAATTCTATTCCCATTTTTGATAGAATAGTATTCCCTCATTTGAAGAAGGAATGGGCATTCCCTCCCCTCCTCTAAGAATGAGAATCCATGCTAGCCAATTCTGATTTTGATTAATCAGAATATTCTGATTCTAGTCCCAACCAAACAAGTGAGGGGAATAGATCATTCTGATTTCAATTTCATCTGTGAACCAAATGGACCCATAGATGCTTCTACTAATATGTTGGATATTTGTTTCAATTTCTAGGCCATACTTTGATGATTTTACGATCAATACTCTAACAATGTTAAAAAAGTTAATGGTGATGTTTTATCACTAGTTCATATTTTCTACATTACAATACAATTCATGCACCATAGATTTTGCCTTTAGTTAATAAGATATATATAAAAATATTATTTATATATTTGAATTAAAGAAGATTCAGTAACTTAATTAGGAATGGCAATGGGGTGGGGTGGGGT
>NW_010729105.1:177479-264406 GCF_000365185.1 Nelumbo nucifera | reverse complement strand
AGATAGATAGATAGATAGATAGATAGATAGTTGGAGTGGGTTCAAGGTTAGGGCTGAGGCAGGATGCAAATACCATTCTCACCCTGTCCCTGGTCCCCAAAGTTTTGGATTTCCATAAAACCTACCTAAAACCCCAATCAAAAGTAAAAAAATCCGCCCCAACTAGTTTAGGGCAAGAATGAGCCCCATTGAGACGGATCAAATTTCCATCTCTAAGAGGGATTAGGGTGATACAAAGATCCATTTCTCTCATTCCACTTTCACTGATCATTGAGTGAAAACATTTCAAAGGGGAGTGACTAACAAAATGCGAGTAGCAAGAAATCTACCCGAAATCTATAACTAATCATTGCACTTATAAACATATACAGTGGAGTTCTAGATTTGGGGTCTGGATCTCGTAGCTTTTCTGTCTTCATATTTACTTTCTCGTATGCATGGCTATTTATGTGAGTTTGGGTCTCCTAAACATTGATCCTGTAGGTCTACCTGTACATCAAATGAGAGGTGCCATATCAGCACTGCAATATGGGAAAAACTTCCATGCGTAAGTGACAATAATAGACATTTCAAAACACCCTTTCATCCTATTTTTAATATATTAAACTTTACATTAAATTTAAATCAAATAAAAACATGAGATAAAGTTTTAAAGGCTTTCTTCTTGAGAATATTTAATGCCACTGACAGGGAAAGACAAGATAAATCACACCGGAAATATTACTGTATGGCTTTGACTTTCGACTGAGGATCTCTCTACTTTTTTTTATTTTTTTTATTTTGCTCCCTTTATTCATGTTTAGGATGTGGAAATTATGAAAGGGGAGGTAATATATCTTAATCAACTCAAAAAATTGGGAGTTTCAGTGAGTATAAATCAATTATTGTTGAACACTTTTCCATTGTCGATTATTGTTCAAGGTTTGAAAATTGTTTATGATGTCAGAAGTTAAATTTGGGAAGAAAAATGGTGGGGATCCTGGTAACAAGAACTTGACGTGGGGAGCATGGCCCTTTATCTCTACAAAAATTCTTCAAAGGGTATAATTTCGAACTCCTATGGTAGACCCAAACTACTGGAAAAACCCATGTCCCTGACATAAAGCCAAATCCTAGGTTCCTCATGGAAGACTTGTTTTACAAGAACAAGGACTTGTTGTGGAAGCAAAAGAAGTCTCCATGGGATTGGTAGCCCTTGAAAGCTTTATCACACATTCGGAATTATAGATTCAGCTTTTCTCTGTAAGTGCATTCAATCGAAGGGTTGCTACTAAATTTCAACAACATCTGTGAATGTGTTCACTAGAAGACAGGGGAGGTTGAGTTGCAAACACACACGACTAGGGTTTTCGAAGGGACCACTGATTTTGAAGATACATTGACACACAAGGTTTTGTCTATGGTATCCATAACGGGCCTCACCATTTGAACAAGTATTAATTAAGCACAACATTTTTTGCTTCATGCTTCCATCGGTGGTACGCATTGCTCAGGCATGTAGATTTCCCTTGGTTCATTTCAGATTTGTTCAGTTCCTTGCAGAAAGCTTAGAATGAAAGAATAATAAGAAACCCTCATCTCCTATTTTTTATTGGTGTTAATGAGGAGCTGGCCAACCCTAGGTCAGCCATCCCTAGCTCTTCTCCTCTTACCAAAGAGAACTCTAGTCTTCCTGCTAAAGAGAGATCTAGCACTCTTACCAAAGAGAGCCCTAGATCTCCTACCAAAGAAGACTCTAGTCTTCCTGCCAAAAAAGGACCAGCTACTACACAGAGGACGCTTACCAAAGAGAGATCAATCAGAGCAAAAAAGGAAACTCTCTTCTTAGCAAATTTCCTACTGAAGACCTTTCCATATTTCTTTGTTTCTATTTTTGTAATTGTTTCTAATTTATTACTTATTATTTGTGTATAAATATTCAGCCATATACAGTTATTCAATATAGTGAAATTCGACCCATTCTTTTAATCTTTGTCTTTCTAGCTTTAACTTGTTATCAGAGCCATGGCTTACAACACTCCCATTGTTTTTGAGATAATGAGCTCGAGCTCAACCTCTTCCTAGAATTCTTCCCTATGAATTAACATCAGTTCTATTCCTAATATTTCACATTATTTGACAATCAAACTCAAAGGCAAAAATTTTCTTCTCTGGAAAGCTCAATTGTTTCCAGTACTTCGAGCCCACAAGTTGATTGGGTTCATTGATGGGTCGGCCAAGCCTCCCTTAGAAGTGATTCCAGATCTTGTTGATAGCAATAAGAGAATTCTGAACCTAGAATTCTCCACCTTGGTATAGTTAGATCAATTGGTCCTAAGCTGGCTTGTAGCTTCTTTAACTGAAGGAGTGTCCTAGCACAAGTCATTGGACTCTCTATAGTCGCTGAAGTCTAGAATGCTCTAGAGAAATCTTTCTCTTCTCATTCACGACCCAAGGTACTTCAACTCAGATGTCAACTTCAAAATATCAAGAAAGGGAACTTGTCCATCAGCGATTATGTTTAGAAATCCAAAACAATTGCAGATAGTCTTTCTGCAGTCTTAGAACCAGTAGCAAAAGTAAATCTGGTTTTATACATCCTATCCGGCTTGGGTAGTGAGTATGAATCCCTTATTACAACTATTACAAATTGAGCTGATGCATATCAACTTAATATTAGTGATGTTCTTAGGTTACTTTTGAGTAATGAAGCTTGACTTTTACAACACAATTTTTCCATGTGAAAATCCTATTGCAAATCTTACAATGAATAATAATAAAAAATAGACTAACAGTTTTCAGCCCTCTCAAAGTTCTTACAATCAAGGTAGGGGTGGCAACAATCATGGCAGAGGCAGGGGGCGTGGTGTTTAACCCTCAGGGCAAGGACAAGGCCATGGAAGAGGAAACAGTATTATCTATCAGCTTTGTAACAAACCGGGCCAATGATAACTCTGTAGTTTGATGCCTTAACGGCATCATTTTAGGGGTATTTTAGGCCTTAGAATAGTCAAAATGTCCCATTTTCCAAGTTAAATTCAATATTGTGACCTCTGAGGGTCTTTGTGCAAATCCTAGGAAAAACGGGGGAAGTTTCATGGCCGAAATGTAGTTTTTGGGATGCTGGTATGAATTCCACCTGAGAGAGGGGGTGTTTTTGTGAAAAACTGAGCACAGGAAGGTGCCTCCTGTCTGCTAAACCTAGAATGGTGCCCCTCCTACTGTATTGGCATACTTCCCTTTCCTTAGTAAACCCTATGGTGCTTCTCCACTCTTTCTTTTCATCTCTAACAAACCCTAGCCGCCCCTAATTGCTAAATCCTCACCTTCCATCCCTTCCTAACATCTAATCTTCACCCTCCATTCTAGGGCGCCCTCTGTTTAGCATTCTAACCCTAGGGTGCCACCTAACTTATAATCCCCACCATTCAGCCTTTAGCCACTAGATCTCAGCCCTCTATTTCACTCTCTATCTCAACCATTCACTCTAAGGCTCCACCCACTCCTTTTAATCTCCACCTTTCAGCTCTAGGTGTCTAAATCTCCACCATCCAATCTTAGGAGCCCAAATCTTTGCCATAAATGAGCACCCTCTCCTTCTTTAATCAGCCTTAGGATCACCTTAGAATAATCCTAACCCTCCATTCTCAACCCTAGGGCACCCATATTTCTGCAAAAATCCAGCTGCCGCCCCCCTCTTTCTTTCTAATCCTAGTTTTATCCACCCTTCTCTATAAAAATGACCCCAAGGGCCCTGTAGAAGGGGTTGGTCAATTCACCCAATTCACAAGGCTAATGTTTCTTGAGGAGTTCAAGGGTTGTAGAGGGGAAGGATGCCCAACTCTTGTCCGAAGGGGTTTCTGCAAGCAGTCCAGCCAATCTGTAGCTACCGTCACTAGATCTGATCAACCATCATTTTATTTTCTTTATTTTCTTTCATGCTATTTTTATTTCAGCAATCTTTTAGATTTAATCTTTGTTCGTTTGTGTGTTTTGCAGATCCAAATTTGTCCGATTCAAGGTTAAGGTGTCTTGAGGGGTTCGAGGGCTGAAGAAGGGAAGGACGCTTAGATCTTGTCAAGAGGGGTTCTTGCAAACTGTTCAGCCAATCTACAACTATTGCCACTGGATCTGAATTCTGGATCACTTTTATTTATTTCTTTTGTTGATTTCAGTGTTCTTTTATTTCTGAATTTTGATTATTGTCTTGTTTAATTCCGAACCTTTAATTTCAACATTAATAAATTTTATTTTCTTATTTTCTTTAATCTTCAGTTCCATTTTCTTTTTATTTGTCCAGAACGAGAAAATAATAATTTTTCCCTCGCTTCCGCCAACACCAAGTTTTTGGCACCGTTGTTGGGGGAAGCAACGAAGAAAAAATTTTATTTGCTTTGTTTGGATTTGTTTCATTATTTTTTATTTTTGTTTGATTACTTGATCTGTAATCTTATTTTAAGTCTTGTTTCTCTTTGATTTTGTAGGACATAATAGCAAAATTTGGGGTACCAGAGCTTTGCGAGACTATGGAAGAAAAAGAGAAGAGAAGAGAAATTGGATTGCGTTTCAGGTGTAGTCGTCCCATTTTATTGTTGTTTATTTTTGTTTTTATTTTTGAATTCTTTTTTGGTAAAATAGTGATTTTCGAATTTCTAGTTAATTTTTTCATATAGATCTGATTTATTTTATTATTTTTCTTTCATTTTGTTCTTAGATCTATTTTTTTTCTTTATTTTAATTTCTTGAGAGAATTTCTGTTTTATTAAGTTCATCTTTTTTAGATAAAAAAAATTCACTTCGTTTATTTTATTTTATTTTTGCAGCATAATCTTCTTCTTTTCTTATTTTATGTTTAATCCTTTGAGTAGTGATTTTTCTTGTTAGAATTTATTTTTGTAGTTGTTAATTTTTTAGCATAATTAATCCTTTTATTTTCTATTTGTTGTAATTATTTGTTGCTTTATTTGAATGATTAATTGTTAATAGGAAATTATTAATTTGCATTTTAAATTAAAAATAATAAAAAAAATTAATTAATATTTTAAAATTTTTGCATTTGCATTCCAACATTTAGGGTTTGATATGCTAGAGCATGCATCATATAGGATTATTTAATTGATGAAATTATCTTGTTAGTTGTGAATGTGTTAGTTTTTTTATTATTATTTTAATTGCTTCTTTTGCTTAGTTTATTTTTTTACTTTATGTTAAATTGCTGAATTGCATATTTGAAATAATTGTTCATGTGTTGTAATTAGTTGCATTTATTTTGTTTATTATGTTCTTCCGTTAATCCATTTAGGGCAATCCAACTTAAATAAGATAAGGTGGGGATTTCATCACCCTTCCTTGGCCCAAAAATCACCACCCTTCACGTGTGGTTCACCCTAAACCCTAATTTAAAATTTGGATAGGAAGATGCTTTAGGGAGCCCCACATTTGGTTCAAAAGTGTGTTGAATTTTAGGGAAGCTTGTAATTACTTTCCATAACCGGCGATTGGTGTCTAAGGAAAGAAGTTAAATGGCTAAGCCTAAGCGGGTTTTGTGGTTACTTAATTAGGTCATTGTGTGAGTAAGGGGAGCCTCCCACATCCCTACCTCTTACCTGGCTAACCAAAGTAAGTGGTGTAATTCCAAGTGAACCTAAGAGGATTCACATTGGTTGAACCACTAGTTTAAAAAACCTTAGTATAGCCCATAGCTCATGTGTTTGAATTTCTTGAATTTTAAAAAATTCAAATTTAAATTTAAATTTCAGGAATTTAAGTTTCAAAATCTAAATTTGAATTTAAATATCAAATAAAAAAATAAAAAAATAAGAGAAAATAAAAAATTTAAAAATTCAAATTTGAGTTTAAATTGCAAAATTTAAATTTCAAAATCTAAATTTAAAATTAAAATTCAAAATTTAAATTTCAAATTTCAAAAAAGAAGAAGAAAAAGGGGGGATAAAACAAAATAATATAAAATGAATTCAATGGCCTGAGTTTGTGGAATGAGAAACTACTTCCAACCTAAGCCATAGATAGATTGGAACCATGTGTCTCAACAACTGGATAAGATTAATGGGATGGTCCAAAGACTTGACCAAGTCCTTGCATGTCGTCAACAATTTAGCCCACACCCAACCTTGTCATCCTACCTAACATGTTCCATCTGTGCAAGCCTGACCCATCATGTTAGCTAGTGCCCTGTAGCGAGCCCATGTCAACCAGTCATTCCAGAGCAACTACATGCAGCTAACGGATTTTTCGAACCCAATGTTAACCCATCCTTTAGTCCATATAACCCTGGGTGGGAAAATCAACCCAATTTCGCTTATTGTGCCCAAGTCCAAGAAACCATCTTGCCAGATGTGCACTCTCAATGGCCCGAAGCCCAGACTCATTGTGAGTACAATGATTACTCTATGACTCAATCGGCTCAAGCATGTCAAACCTCCCCTCAACTTTATCAAACCGATTCACTTGATGATAGGTTTTTGTAGCTCCAACAACTGATCTTAGCTCAATAGCAATCAATCCTAAGATTAGAGAGCCAAGTAATTCAACTCATGGAAGCTAACCTACAGTGAGAGAATGATTTAATGCTTAGTCAGCCGGTTGTAGACCCCAGAAACGAATCCCTAGGCCTTCCCCAATACTAAGATCTTATAACTTCTAATGTCCCATACTTAGAAAATGCTGAAGAAATCTCATCTTTTCAAAGGGAGGGAAAGTTCGAAGACCTGTGTGAGTCCTGGAGTCTTTCTGCCTACCCAGAACAAGATTTTTATACAATGAATGTAAATAAAAACCTCAGAGAAACTGGTCCGGTCACAGCGGATAATCTGATAAAGGAAGCTAATGTTTAACAAATCCTCCACATCCATTGCGGTCTTGGCCTACTGTTGAACCTCTCCCAGAGCTAAAGAGTGAACCACCCGTGCCTTCTCTTGAATCGCCTCCGCAACTAGAATTAAAACCCTTGTCGGACACCCTTAAGTATGTGTTTCTAGGACCCTACCAAACACTACCAGTAATTATAACAGCCGGTTTAACCCCTATACAGGAAGAAAAACTGATTGATGTCTTAAAAGAGTATAGGGGTGCCATTGGTTGGTTGGTGGATGACCTAAAAGGGATTAGTCCATCCATTTGTATGCACCATATTTATACGGCGGTGGGTGCCAAACAGAGTAGGGAAATGCAAAGGTGGTTTAACCCAAATATGAGAGAAGTAGTCAAGTGGTTGGATGTGGGTATTATCTACCCAATTTTAGATAGTAGTTGGGTAAGTTCTATGCAAGTGGTGCCTAAGAAGGGTGGACTCACCATGGTCACCAATAATCAAGGTGAAGTGATCCCCACCCGGCTTACCATAGGATGGCGAGTATGCATCAACTTTAGGAAAATCAATGCAGTCCCGAAAAAAGACCACTTCCCTCTACCCTTTATTGACCAAATTCTAGAAAAACTTGTAGGGCAAAAATATTTCTACTTCTTAGATGGGTATTCTGGGTATAACCAAGTAGCCATTTACCCTGAAGACCAAGAGAAAACTACTTTCACCTGTCCATATGGCACATTTTCCTTCCGAAGAATGCCGTTTGGATTATGTAATTCACCAGCAACCTTCCAGAGGTGTATGATGGCAATTTTCTCGGAAATGGTAGGTGACTTTCTGAAAATACTTATGGATGATTTCTCTATCTTCAAGGATTCCTTTGAAACTTGTCTCAAACACTTACGAAAAGTTCTTCAACGATGCGTTAAAGACAAAGTTGGTACTCAATTGGGAGAAGAGTCACTTCATGGTCCAAGAGGGTATTGCATTAGGCCACATAGTTTCCAAACGAGGGATCGAGGTAGATAAGGCAAAAGTTGACCTAATCTCTAAACTCCCACCTCCCACCTCTGTCAAGCAAATTCGTTCATTTCTCAAACATCCTGGTTTCTATTGTAGGTTCATTAAGGACTTTTCCAATATCTCTAGTCCTTTGTGTAATCTTTTGGTGAAGGATGTCCCATCTAATTTCGATAAGGCTTGTCTTAAGGCTTTTGATTATCTGAAAGAGGCACTGACCAAAGCCCTAATTCTTTAACTTCTTGACTGGTTGTTGCCTTTTGAAATAATGTGTAATGCCTCTAACTACGCCATCAGAGTGGTTTTGGAATAAAGGGTGAATAAATGTCCAATGGTAGTATATTATGCTTCCCGCACCCTATCTGAGGCTTAGTTGAATTACACCACTACCGAGAAAGAATTATTAGCTGTAGTATTTGCTCTAGAAAAGTTTTGCCCATACCTATTGAACACCAAAGTTGTTGTATATCCTGATCACTCGGCCTTAAGACATTTGTTGTCTAAGAAAGAGGCCAAACCTAGGCTCATCAGATGGATCATTCTTTTGCAAGAATTTGACCTTGAGATTTGGGATAAAAAGGGCTCTAAAAATGTAGTAGTTGATCATCTGTTCAGAATTCAAATTGAAAAAAGTGAGCCTATGCATGACTATTCCTTTCCAGATGAACACCTCTTGGCTGTTTCCCATAGTACACCCCCGTGGTTTGCTCATATTGTCAACTATTTAGCGGTGGGTAAATTTCCTGAGGGGTGGTCCAAGAATGAGAAAGACAGATTCTTATCACAACTCAAATATTACTTTTGGGAAGACCTTGAGCTATTCCATATTTGTTCGGATCAAGTAATCCAAAGATGCGTCCCCGAGTCTGAACACCAAAGTATCCTTAATTTTTGTCACACTCTTGCTTGTGGGGGGCACTTTTCAAAGAAGACAATGACGACCAAAGTACTACAAAGTGTCTTTTATTGGCCAAGTTTATTTAAGGATAACCATGCTTTTAGTCAAAATTGCCTAAGATGCCAAGTTGTCGGGAATGTCATGTAGAGACATGATGCCACTTTATCCCATTTTAAATGTAGAAACCTTTGATGTTTAGGGTATTGATTTCATGGGACTGTTTCCACCATCATTTGGTCACGAATACATCCTGGTGGCCATTGATTATGTGTCGAAATGGATTGAAGCGGTAGCAACTCAGACCAATGACCACAAAGTTGTAATGAAATTTGTTCAAAAGAACATTTTCACTAGGTTTGGGTGTCCGCGAGCAATCATTAGTGATGGGGGGTCACATTTTACTAATGCACAATTTCGTGCTTTGCTCTGCAAATATGGAATCACTCATAAGATAGCAACTCCTTACCGTCCCCAAACGAATGGTCAAGTGGAAGTTTCCAATCAGGAAATTAAGAATATTCTGCAAAAATCCATTAGGCCTGACCGAAAAGATTGGCTTAACAGATTGGATGATGCACTTTTGGCTTATCGGACGGCGTATAAAACTTCCATTGGAATGTCTCCTTATAAGCTAGTCTTCGGAAAAGCTTGTCATCTTCCTGTAGAATTAGAGCATCAGGCGTATTGGGACATCAAAAAGTTTAATTTCGATTTAACCCAAGCTGGATTCCACTGGACTCTGCAATTAAGTGAGCTGGAAGAACTTCACAATGAAGCTTATGAAAGCTCTCGCATTTATAAAGCCAAAATGAAAGTGTTTCATGATAAAAACATTTCAAGAAAAATATATGAACCTGGTAAAAAAGTTTGGCTCTTTAATTCTAGGCTGCGGTTGTTTCTGGGAAAATAAAGTCCAAATGGGATGGGTCATTTGTTGTTGATAAAGTGTACGAGCACGGTGTGGTTAGAATAGTTGATCCTAAGAATGGAACCATGTTCAAGGTCAATGGTCAAAGGCTTAAACCATATATAGAAGGAGTATCTGAGAGTAGAGGAGTTGAGACCTTTAGTCTGAGTGATCCAATTGCGTCTGGTTGAAGACATTAAACTTAGCACTGGTTGGAAGTCAACCCAAGTAGTTGTTTTTAGGAATTAGAGTTTTTGGTTACTTTTCTTGATTCGAGACCAGTTGGCAAACATTGAACCCCTTTTGGAAAAATCTTCTTGATTGTTCCCTTTGGCCCAAGTCCCTTTTGCATCAGTCTAGTTATGCCATTGGGGACAATGGCACTTAAGTTGGGGGGTAAGGAAAGAGAGAAAATTTAGAAAAAAAATTGAGAAGCTAAGCCTTTAAATATGAAGAATTAAAATTTCACTAAAAAATTAAAAAAAAATTCCATTAAAAGAGTTTCCTAAATAGAAAAAATTGAAGAAGCTGATAGAAGAATATTGAATTTTGTAAAAATTGGTAGCAAGTGATAGGAGTCAAAATTGGTCTTATTTGAATATTGTCAAAACCGATTAGAAATTAGAAAATACCCCCAAGTTTGCCCCTAGCAGGATAAGAAGAGAAAGATTGAGAAATTAGACAAAAATTATTCAAGTCATTAGAGACAATGGACTACCCCGAATAGTGTTGCATTTTACACACACAAAAAAAGAGAGAGAATAAAAGGTCAAGGACACCCTGGACTTAGTAACCGGGTCTCTTCAACTAAGTTAAGTGTCAAGATTCATGTCAAACGGGAAAGAGAATGCCAAAGACAATCACCTAACACTTAGTAACTAGGTCTCTTCACCTAAGGCAAGTGTCGAGATTCGCGTCAAACGATGGAAGGTAACAATAAAAATAAGTGTGTATATCAAGTTCAGGAGTAAAAATCCACTGTTTGAAATGATAAGAAGAATACCTGCTTGATTTTAAAAAGTAATCTCAGCTTATCGAGACAGTTTGCAAATTGAAGGGTATATAAGATTTTTAAAACAAGTTTTTGTAATGTTCAAAGCAAGATAGTTTTATCCCTTAAGCCCAATACCGATCTATACAAAGTTTGAGAATTTTGAAATCCGGATACTTGGCTAATTTTGTCAAGGATGATCTTTCAATGGAATGATCTCTTTACTTAGTGTAATTTTAAGGCTGCATTGCTAAGGCACTAGCAATGGTTAAGTTGGGGGTGTGATAACTCTGTAGTTTGATGCCTTAAGGGCATTATTTCAGGGGTATTTTAGGCCTTAGATTAGTCAAAATGTCCCCTTTTCCCAGTTAAATTCAATATTGTGACATCTGAGGATCTCTGTGCAAATCATGGGAAAAACTGGGAAAGTTTCAAGGCTGAAATGCAGTTTTTGGGAAGCTGGTGTGAATTCCAGCTGAGAGAGCGGGTGTTTTGGTAAAAAACTGAGCATAGGAGGATGCCTCTTGTCTGCTAAACCTAGAATGGCGCCCCTCCTACTGTATTAGCATACTCCCCTCTCCTTAGTAAACCCTAGGGCGCCTCTCCACTCATTCTTTTCATCTCTAACAAACCCTAGCTGCCCCTAATTGCTAAATCCTCACATTTCATCCCTTCCTAACATCTAATCTCCACCCTCCATTCTAGGGTGCCCTCTCTTTAGCATTCTAACCCTAGGGTCCCACCGAACTTCTAATCCCCACCATTCAGCCTTTAGCCACTAGATCTCGTCCTCTATTTCACTCTCTATCTCAGCCATTCACTCTAGGGCGCCACCCACTCCTTTTAATCTCCACTTTTCAGCCCTAGGTGCATAAATCTCCACCATCCAATCTTAGGAGCCTAAATCTTAGCCATAGGGCACCCATATTTTTGCAAAAACCAAACTGTCGTCCCCCTCTTTCTCTCTAATTCCAGTTTTATTTACCCTTCTCTATAAAAAGGACCCCAAGGGCCTTATAGAAGGGGTCGGTCAATTCACCCAGTTCACAAGGATAAGGTTTCTTGAGGAGTTCAAGGGTTGTAGAAGGAAAGGATGCCTAGCTCTTGTCAGGAGGGGTTCCTGCAAGCATTCCAGCCAATCTGTAGCTACCGCCACTGGATCTAATCAACCATCATCTTATTTTCTTTATTTTCTTTAATGCTATTTTTACTTCAGCAATATTTTAGACTTAATCTCTATTCGTTTGTGTGTTTTGCAAATCCAAATTCGTCCGGTTCAAGGCTAAGGTGTCTCGAGGGGTTTGAGGGCTGAAGAAGGGAAGGACGCCCTGATCTTGTCAGGAGGGGTTCCTACAAGCCGTCTAGCCAATCTACAACTACTACCACTGGATCCGAATTTTGGATCACTTTTATTTATTTCTTTTGTTGATTTCAGTGTTCTTTTAATTTTGAATTTTGATTATTGTCTTGTTTAATTCCGAACATTTTATTTCAGCATTAATAAATTTTATTTTCTTATTTTCTTCAATCCCCAGTTCCATTTTCTTTTTATTTGTCCAAAACGAGAAAATAATAATTTCCCTCGCTTCCATGTGGGTTCGACCCCTTCCTCACCATGTACTATGTTGTTTAAGGTTACGTGAGGATAGGAAAAATATATAAATCTCTAAATTGGTGTTCCAAAGTGGTTAACAACACGCTTCCGCCAACAACCATGGAGCACTGAAATGTTATAGAAGATTTGATCTCTCGTATCAAGGAGAGAACACTACGCATCTAGCAGACCCTACAGCCTTTCATAGCGGCATCTCACACAACAGCTCTACGTCTGGAATCGGATTTGATCCAATTTGGTATCCGAATAGTGGCGCCACTAATCACATGACACTAGATGGTGATAATCTACAAGTCCAGACTGAATAGCAAGGTTCTGATCAAGTTGAGATCGGTAATGAAATAGGTTTGACTATAAATAATACAGGGTCGACGTCTCTAGTTTGCAATCATAATCAATTTGCCTTGAAGAATATCTTTCATGTTCCTTCTCTTGCTAAAAATTTTCTATCTGTAGGTAGATTTACCAAGGATAATAATCTAATTTTTGAATTTCATCCGGATTTCTTTGCCTTGAAGGACCATACGGGGAGAGTTTTACTCCGAGGACCCAGTAGAGATGGACTCTATCAGTTTCTTGGAGTAGTTCAGCACAAGACAGAGAACTCAACAGCTTTTGTAGGCGAGAAAACTTCTATGGTAGAATGGCATCAATGACTTGATCATGCATCTCTCTGAGTTGCGAAAGATATTATTTCCAAATTTGGTTTACCTTATTCTGGATCTTTTAGTTGTCCTTTTGTGTGTGATGCTTGCCAAATGGGAAAAGCCCATCATTTTAAGTCTACCATCTTCAACTACCACTTTTTCTGCACATCTTGAATTAGTTTTTTCTGATGTATGGGGACATGCCCCAACTTTATCCAATGGGGGCTTCAAATACTATGTTCTATTTATGGATGCGTATTCTAGATTTTCATGGATTTTTCCTCTTGAAAGAAAGTCAGATGTGTTTAATGCTTTTATTAACTTTAAGAATCATGTGGAAAATCTTTTTTCTATGAAAATTAAGATGTTTTAGAGTGATTGGGGTGGTGAATTTTGTAATCTCTCTCATTATCTTGATAATGCTGGTATTCTTCACTGCCTTAGTTGTCCTAATACGCATGAGTAGAATGGTAGTGTTGAGCGAAAACATCGGCACGTTATTGAGTCTACATTGTCTCTACTGGCGTCCTCCTCTCTCCCCCAATCCTTTTAGGCATATGCTGCTAAAACTGCCATCTTCCTCATCAATCAACTACCACCTCTGGGCCTTGGTAATCTCTCTCCTTATGAGAAATTATTTGGAAAGCCTCCTAATTATTCTATGCTAAAGGTTTTTGGTTGTAAGTGTTACCCTCTTCTTCGGCCTTATGATGCGCACAAGATGGATTTTCACTCTATTCCCTGTATCTTTATTGGCTGCAGCAACAGTCACAAAGGGCACCGTTGTTACAATGCTGCTACTGGAAAGACATAATTGCGAGACATGTTGTCTTCGATGAGCACTCCTTTCCCAGATCAACATAGCCATTGCCGCCTTCTGTCCCTGTTACCCCTATTGGAGTTCTTCTTCCTTCTTTGGGCACCAATAGTGGTGACATGTGTCCAGCTCCTACAGCTCCTAAGGTATCTTCTTTTCCCCTGCCATCTATATCTGCTACTAATGAGGCATTCGCTACTTCCTCCTCTAAGCCAGAACAAGAAGTTTCTCTCAGTGCTGATTCCCTGCCAGTTCTACGCACCCGCCCTATTTAGGAACTGTTGGACACAACTCCTATTGTAGACCCTCCAATGTGCACTCATACAATGATGACAAGGTCTATGACGTCTAGGTCGGCTCAGGAATTAACTGCCACTTACCATCATTTCCTAGTTGCTTTACTGCATGATGTTCATACTCATGAGGAGGAACCCTCCTCCTACGGACATGCCTCCAAGTCTCCTCACTGTCGGGCTGCCATGGCTGCTGAATTTCATGCCTTACTTTAGAATGGTACTTGGGAACTGATTCCCTATGATGCTTCTATGAATGTGGTTGGCTCCAAGTGGGTTTTTAAAATCAAACGGCACCCTGACAGTTCCATTGATCGCTATAAAGTTCGTCTTGTTGCACAAGGCTTCACTCAAATTTCGGGCGTCGACTTCACAGAGATTTTCAGTCCTGTAGTCAAACATGCTACTATGCGCACTGTTCTTGCTCTTGCAGTTTCCCGTGGTTGGGACATTCGGCAGTTGGATGTTCATAATGCTTTTCTTAATGGCTTCATTACCGAGACTATTTTTATGCATCAACCGAAAGGCTTTGAGGACAGTAATTATCTCCATTATGTCTGCAAACTTCATAAAGCCCTCTATGGGCTCAAACAGGCTCCCAAGCTTGGTTTTCCTAGTTGAGTAATTGTCTATATGATCTTGGTTTTCAGGGTTCCCAATGTGACCCCTCTCTGTTCATTTACAGCCGAGAACAAATTACCATTTACATTCTTGTTTATGTTGATGATATTCTTATTACTGGATCCTCCTCTACTCATGTCGCTCAGCTTATCAGTAATTTATCTCAGACCTTTGCTCTAAAAGACTTGGGGTCGTTGCACTACTTCCTTGGTATTGAATCTCATCGTGATGCAACCAGATTGTTTCTTTCTCAACATAAGTTTAATGGTGAACCGCTCCTTGATCCCACTCAGTACTGAAGCATTATAAGTGCTCTTCAGTATGTCACTCTAACAAGACCTGATGTCACCTTTGCAGTGAATAAAGTTTGTCAGTTTTTACAAGCTCCTACTAAAGAACACTAAGGCGTAGTAAAGAGGATTCTGAGGTATCTCAAAGGAACCATTGACTTCGGTTTGTTTTTCTCAGCACACTCATCAGACACGTTGACAGCATACTCCGATGCTGATTGAACTAGTTGCCTTGAAGACAGACGTTCTACTGGCAGATATAGTTTTTTTCTTGGTTCTCATTTGATTTTGTGGAGCGCTAAGAAGCAACCTACAATAGCTTGGTTTAGCACAAAGGCTAAATTCTCTTCTCTCCGATTTGGGGGTCAAACTTAAGTCTCCACCGGTTCTCTACTATGATAATATTGGGGCCACATATCTTACAGCTCATCCCATTTTTCGGGCCCATACTAAACATATCGAGGTTGACTTTCACTTCCTTCGGGATCTCATTGTTAAGAAGTGTCTGATCTTGCGGTTCCTTCACAGAATAAGGTAAACCAAATTTGGAAATAAACCACTTGCTGATATTTTCACTAAACCACTTTCGTCTTCTCAGTTTGAATGGCTTCGATCCAAGCTTCAAGTGCTTCTAGCCCACTTTCTATTGAGGGGGCGTATTGAGGAGCTAGCCAACCCTAGGTCGGCCAGTCCTAGCTCTTCTCCTCTTACCAAAGAGAGCTCTAGTCTTCCTGCTAAAGAGAGCTCTAGCACTCCTACCAAAGAGAGCCCTAGATTTCCTACCAAAGAAGACTCTAGTCTTCCTGCCAAAGAATGACCAACTACTATACAGAGGACTCTTACCAAAGAGAGATCAATCAGAGCAAAAAGGAAACTCTCTTCTTACCAAGTTTCATACCGAAGAAGGACCTTTCCTTATTTCTTTGTTTTTACTCTTGTAATTGTTTCTAATTTATTCTTTATTATTGGTATATAAATATTCAGCCATGTACAGTTATTCAATATGGTGAAATTCGACCCATTCTTTTAATCTATCTTTCTAGCTTTAATTGATGTATATTTTGTCTTAAGCATTTCCTTCTAGATCAATGGTATGCAATGTTCAGGCATGTGGTTTTCTATTGGTTTGTCGCATGCCCATTAGTTGAAAAAAGCTTTCAGCAAAAGAGGAAGACAAAATTTTAATAGGAAAAAAAATAGAATGGGAGGACGTATGGATGAATGTGCAGGAGATCCGGGGGACCGCAGGGCTCACCCAAGGAGAGAAGACTGTTAACAGCTCGATCGAGCAAAGGCCCACAAAATTGTTGAGCAATAGCAATAAATAATTAAGCATATTAAATAAGGTAGGTATTGGATAAGGCCGTCGGTGATGACCTTCCTCGCAGACATACAGTAAGCGTAAGTTATGGGCAGAGTTGGTTGGTTGGATCAAATAACTATCTTCTCTGATCTCTGTCACGAGGTGAGAGAGAGAGAGAGAGAGGAGGGGAGAGAGAGAGATCTAGAGAGAGAGGGGAGGGGAGAGAGAGATCTAGAGAGAGAGGGGAGGGGAGAGAGATCTAGAGATCTAGAGAACTTCGCAAATTAATCAAGTTACAATGGTCTCCAACATGAAAACATGATCTGATGGAATTATACACTGACAAAGCATTTCATGGCTTCATGTGACATCACCGAAGTAGTCCTGCGGCAGCCATTTGGCAAGATGGGTTGGTGATACTGAAACCCCCATCCACGACAAGGTTGAGGCCGCTCACGTACCTAGATTCATCGCTAGCTAAATACAGAGCAGCCTCCGCCACATCCTCCGCCTTCAGCACCACCCCTTTCAGGTTTGCTCCACCCGACAAGTAAGCCTCTATTTTTTCCTCTTCAAGCCCCGTCGCTGTCCTCAACATTGGTGTGGCAAGTCCATAGGGAGAGATGCAGTTAACTCTAATCCCATACTGACCAAGCTCCACGCTCAAGTTCTTTGTCAACCCTACCACTGCATGCTTTGACGCTGCATAAGCATATGGCGTGTCGCCTGCAATGACTGATGCAACACTTGAAGTGAAGATTATGGTTCCCTTCTTCAATGGGATCATCACTCTAGTTGCGTGCTTAGCACCCAAGAAGGCACCGAAGGTGTTTACTTCCAAGACTTTTCTGAAGTTTTCATTGTCGGAATCTAAGATTTTTTTAGTGGGGCTGCCGGTGATGCCCGCATTGCTGAACATGATATCGAGCTTTCCATGCTTGTCCACCGTGCTGTCTACTGCGTTTCTAACATCTGCATCTTTTGTGACGTCACAATGGATGAAGCAGATTGTCCCTTCTGAGCCAACTTCTTCACAGATAGAGTGGCCTAATTCATCTTCAACGTCGGCGATTACGACCTTGGCGCCATGATTAGCAAACAACCTTGCCGTGGACCGGCCGATCCCGCTCGCACCGCCAGTTATCAACGCCACTTTGCCTTCTAACCTGCTAGAACAAATGGGTATATATGGTTAATTTATGAGGATCTCCATCAGGCATCAAGTCTGAGAAATGTTCTCTCAAGGTTTTACCTTCTTGTTATGTTAGATAGCAATGGGCCACCTTCCATTTTTGCCTGAATGTTGTGCCAAGCAAATAAAGAATAAGAGGCAAAGACCTATATATTCTTAACAACCTCAGAAGTCAGAACCCACTTCAATCTACTTCATAGCAACACATAACATAAAAATCAAACTAAAATAGAGAGCACCTGAATTCTCTCCAAGAACCGAAGAACCGAGTAATGCAGAGGTGGACGGCTGATATCTTGGCGTACCAAACCTGCATACAAAGAGAAATAGAGCAGCTGCACAATATAAGATCCGAGACACCTATCTACTATCAAATCAGGATAGGGCCGAAATTTGGAGGTTGTTTCACCTTACAAGTTATCTTGATTTATACACTTTTCTATCTTTGTGATAGCCATATATATAGGTCTTTGCCCATTTCTTGTTTTGAAGAGAAAACTTAACCAACATGAACGTTTGGGGGGAAGACCAAGTTAAGGCTTCTCTAGATTGAGACAAATGTCTTGGCCAAGGATCTAACCACTTGGTTATCCATTGACCTAATAAAAACTAGAACTTGAATCCAAAATAATCCAATAATATTAATATCTTCATGCATAAAAACATTTTCAAATAAACAATCAAATAAATTTATTTTTATAGAAAATAAATAAATATATAATAATTTAAAATAAATAATTATGTGTAAAAGTATTAGATAGAAATAACCATAAAACAATCATCTTCCATCAATATGTGACTTATCACATGGCCATTGGATATTTTAACATGTTAAGGATCAAATGAGAAACTATGTCCATTCTACCATCAAGAACACTCTTAAGATCATCAACATATGAGTTGGGAGCTGTCAACCGCACGTATTACCGTTGCCAACAAACTCAGAAGAACTCGCATATGACCTTCAACATTTTCTACACACTTTCTAATTTGATAGGCAACTTGACCTAGGAGCCATACTTATGAGAGAGCCACTTAAGCTAAACTAGAAGATCATTTTGGAGCAGCTCCAGCCATGCTGGGTGGGTGCCTTCACAATGACATCTTGTCTGATGTGCCTGGTTAGAAGGTAGCATGTATTCATGGGAATGCAGCCCTTATAGAAAACAGATTGTTGTAGCCCGTGATCAGGTCACAGCACTTCAATTCTTTCTCACCACCCCTCCTGTTCTAATTAAGCATCTTCATATAAATTAAAAATTGAATAAATTTTGGGTGAATTGCATGATTGGTAGATAGGGCCCACGAGATGGGATCAGCTAAACGCTATGATTGTATAATTGGCTGTCAAACCAATGATAACGTCCCACGTCAGTCATTAAAAGCACATGACTCACATCTACTTGCTTGCTGGCTGAGCATTTATGTCTCGCGTGGGGCGTTCTCATTGGTACCAGATAGCTAGAATTAGAGTCCCGCCTTTGCCTTTAATTTTTTAAAAACAAGCTCCTTAGAAGGTAATACTGGATAAGCTCTTAAATGCGGGAAAGTTAGAGTTGGGGAGGGTTTTGCATTTTCATGCATAAGGAGGATTTGGATTCTCAAAATCCAGCTCACTATGGATTTTGGGATGGGTACAGATTGGGAGATTTAGGGAGGCAGGTAGGGTGTGGAATTTATGAAACACTCCCGGAACCTGTTCCATTGCCATCCCTAGGAGTAAACCACCAAATTTGAGGACCATTCATATACAGCTAGATATCCACAAGACTTTTACGGTATAAAAAAAAAACAATGAAAAGAGTTAATTTTGTCCATTCATTCAATACAGTATTTGAGAAGAAAATTTTTAGAAATGTTTTTAACAACCATCAAAGAGTTAGGGGACCTAATACTATGCCCTTTTGACAAATAGAAATAGTGAACATAGTTGTTCACTCTTTAGGTTTGCCTAAACATGGTGTTTGGGGAAATAAGGGAGGTTTAGGTTCTGTTTGGGAAGAATGCAAATGTTGGTTCAATGTAACATATATACACTCTGGTTCAATATTGCTAGTGTTTGATAAGAATGCATTTATGTCTTGAAAATGACAACAAATACAGATTTCAAGACATGTTTCCATTTAAAATGAGAGCAATTTTGCATACAAAAAATGGATGTAAACTTTGCACTCAAAGTTGATCATTGTTAAAATCGTATATTTCAATCTCATTATTTGTGTTTGTACCTATTACGATGAAATATCATTTGGCAAAAGTCTACAGTTATCATTACAAAAATAAACCAACTTTGCATTTTGATAAACCAGACATATTTGCATTTGTACTGATCATTTTTGTATTTGCACTCTTCCCAAACAGTAACCCTAAGTTCAATCACAACTTGGCCTTTTTGGTGTTCATTTGATGAAGTGAAAATTAAACCCACTTAAATAAAGTGTACCACCTTTTGGGGGGTAATTTGGTAAATCTTCATTCCATTAAAAATTTTCGTGGGAAAAAGTAGGATTTTAAAAGATTTTGAAGCATTACATTGGTGTTTTCTATTAAAACAATTACTAAAAGAGGTGTGCATGCAAATTTATTTGAAACATGAAGGGAGGATTTTGCGAACTTAGGTGGGCCCAACCTAAGGCTGACTTGACCCAACCTGGGTATTGGGTTTGAACTTTTGGGTTATGGGTAGGGCTTGGGCTAGAAAACTCGAAATTGTTGTATATAAATTAGGTTTGGGATTGAGTTGAGGCCTCGGGTAGTACAAACTCAACATGAGCCCACTCAAAGAAATATATACACAGATGCATTTTATTTATAAAAATGACTTTTGGCTCTAACAACTCTGAAACTTTACCAAAAACTCATTTTAGACCCTAAAGAATTAAAAAGGTCATTTTTGCTTTCAAACTATGATGGAAATGTTGGGACGGATGGCCTTACCCAGGGTAGCGAATTGGGTAAACCTTTAAAATTTGAATTCAAATATGAATTCTTTGACCCTTGATAAGTTAAGCTCAAAATCCTTCTCTAAAACTAAAGTTAAGCCTTCTTGATAATGAGAATCAAGATATAGCAGAATATTAGGTCTAGTCAATTAAATTCAGTAGTTAATCAAGATGTCACTCTCTGATTAACACAACTACCAAACAAAAAATTTGCAAATACAAAAACAAGTATGCAATATAGTAGGAGCTATAAAAATTAATAGTCAACAACTATAAAGAATAATAGCAGCTGATTATTTAATAAAAAAGTCAGAATACATCAATGCCATTTTCTGTGTAACAGAACCAATGCCATTTTCTGTCAAATTGATGAACCAAGAATAAATTGGACTGGTTAGTGACTTTTCTTAGTGTACCTTAAGGTCCCATCCAATGCAAAAGGGCCTAGAGAATCTTCAAATTTGCTGAGATGTTCTTGTAGGCTGTTGTGTACTTGTTATATAGGTACCGTTGCTAGTTGGGAACGATTTATGGATCTAATTGGAGTAGGGTTTCTAGAGAGTGGCAGTAGTACGTGCCTTGTTCTAACTACGTTTGATCAAATTTTGCACATACTTGTGCAATTCTGCTTGGTTGACAAGTGTCTCTGAAGAGCCATTGGCCTTCTCTGTTTTTGATGGTGCAAATTGAAGGGCCAATGCATATTTATTCTAGTGTAGCGTCGGGCGCATGAGTTGAATCTGCTGGTAGACATCCATCGAGAGCTGAGCTCGAGGTGGAGGTTGAACTGCTGGTTGGTTCTAAAGCTGAGACTATGCCCGAGGATGCTGAAACAACTGTAGAAGCATCTCTTTGACCTCCGCCTACTGTTTCTTCTAGAGCCCGATGACGATGTTGTCAAAGTAACTCTCAACTTCAATGATCTTATCTATGATGTTGTAGACTTTGTCGGAAAAAATCTCCAACTCACTGTCATCATCAAACTTGAACTGGGATTCGGTAATTGGTTGCTGCATTTCCTTAACCAGCTCTTCGGGGTTGGGAGTTAGATTCACTTCAGTAGTAGTCTTCATCTTTTGTGATGCCATTTTTGTGATCAGAAGCACAACTAGAGATTCTTAATGTAGGTATAGGATGGGGGCACTAAGATAGTCTATTTGAAAGACGATTGATGGTAGTGAAGAGAGGTTTCTGGGAGGGTGAGAGCAAAGAAGGAAGGCTAGAGTTTGAGTCCAGCAAGGCTTATGCAAAGCTTATCAAAGAACTTGTGAGGGGATTTCAAAGATCCCTTATTTACAAGAAATCTCCATGGGAAAAAGGAGAGAAATTTTCTTGCTTAGGGAAATGTTAGAAGTTTGTTGGATTTAGGGTACAAGTGCTAGTTAGTGTTTCGCCACATCCATGCAGTTACACCAATACTGAAGTTCCTGCCTTTTCTCGGAGTTTTCATGTCAGCACGAGTATAATTACATCCTCTTCTAGAAGCTTGACTATATGTATTATAAGAGAAGTTATCTTGAAAATGTCTAAGTGGTAGTTAAAGTTATGTTATGTGGGAGGTGGTCCAATCAAGGTTCAAAGTATCGTATCTGTACATAGAAATGGCCAATTTTTTTTTTTTTAATTTTGGTTTTTTGAAAAGCTTTTAACATGCTTTTTATTATTAAAAAAATTGGGGGTCCGAAACACCTGGAAACAGGCTTTTCAGACTGTATCTTTTTCAAAAGATAAAATATAATATACCCCGTATCGGGCATATCGTATCGATACTTTGAACCACGAGTTCAATGCAGAATGAGGCCGCAAAGCGAGATCATACATTGAAATCAGCAACGCATGTTTGTGAGTCAAGGCTAGGGCACTAGGTTTTGTGAGGTTCGCTCATGAAGTGAGGTTGAAGGATGAGATTGCGAAGCATGCGAGATCGTTGTATTGCAACAGGGAGAAACCAAAACCCAACACAATGTTGCAACAATTTTGTGATGTGGGACGTGTCAAGGGGTTCCAATTGGAGGTCATAACATAGTGCACTATCACAGTCCTGTGATGAGAGACCCATGAGGACAGCAAGCATATTTATGGGGAAACCTAATGTGCCTCACGGTTGGTCTTTCATCATAGTGATGCATAAGGCTACAACTTGGGCTGGGTTGGCCCGAATCCAACCCAAAAAGGTTGGGTTGCATTGAGCCGGGTTGATGCTCGGGTTAGGGTTAGAGTTAAAATTTATGAATCCAACTTTACTTCGGGTTGGGTTAGGGTTGACCCCTTAGGCAACCCAAAACCGATTTTATAGTACGTGTCATATATAAATATATGTTATATGTAATATATAACATACATTGATTTATTTAGATGCATGATATTTGTATACCCCTACCACATAGTATCATGTATTTCTTTTAAGACAATCACTTCACTTAATCCTAATAAGAAAGACTAAAACTTTAATAACATTATTTATATTTTCTGAAAATTTTATTCATCTCCTCTTTGTTGTTTTTTGCCCATAAAAGATCTATCATAACTCATAACTCATAATAAACTATAGTCATTTCTATCACTTGTTTTTCTGAATTTTGTACCAAAAGAACAAAAAAAAAAAAAAAAACGTCAACAAACAAATACTAATGAAACATAGGATTAATATATGTAGTGAAAGTTGAGTTAAGATCTAAAATCGAGAAATTCTATAAAGTTTTAAGGGATGGGAAGAAAGTTGGGTTGGGCCCAACCCAAGCCCAACCCAACACAAAATTGACTTCGGGTTGGGGGTTAGAACTTAGGGTTGGGCTAGGATTGGCCTTAACATGACCGAACCCGGCCCGACTTGCAGCCCTAGTGATGTAACGTCTAATTCCACATATATACTTATACTAGGCGTTCTCTCCTAATTGGTAGGAAAGCTAATGTGCACACCTTTGTTTGTGTTAATAATTGGGAAATAAGATAGAAGACTTTGAACAGATTTAAGGGCCGATCTTGTAGGGTTGTCATGAAAAAAAAATAGAACTAAAACCAATAATTTTTGGATTTCTAGATTTTTTCACAAAACATTGCTTATATAGGTTCTTTGGGTTGGGCCCACCTTGCAAAGCCAAAAGTAATTGTCCCAAAAACCCTCCCATATGGGCAGGTGTATGAAACACATACATGTTCATTCTTGATTGGTTCCATAGCCCGTTGTACAGAGGTTTTTGTTTAGGGATAAGTGGACTGCAATCCACCTCAGAAATCTAAAATTACAGCCTCCTCCTAGTCTACTAGTAGCCCCCCTATAAACCGCATTCTGCCCGTGAATTTGGCATCAATCCACGGGCAAGATTCATCTGACCTATACGGTGGGGGTCAGATTTCTGAGGTGGACTGAACTGTAAAAACCTCTTTTGTTTATTGTACCGGGTGGATATTGATTGTGCGCGATCTAGAGGCTCTTACTTGGCAGATGACTTAGACATTGAGCTGGAGGTTTTCTTTGTCAGAGGTAGACCTAGGCTGGGCCGAGCTGAATTGTTCTACAAAAGAGAGAGTTAGAGTGCTCAGGTTGCTTTTACTCGGGGAGGGCACTCCGATGCTTAAGTCAGCAAAGATTTCTTTAGAAAGTTAAGGAGTTTAAAGAATGTAAGAACTTAATCATGCGCACCTTCTCAAAGGAGAATGGCACCTTATATAGGTGTGAGGAATTAGAGATCTTTTGTAACAGGTCCTAGATTCTTGAAGAGCTTGCATTAAGTTGGGAGATAGTATTTACATCGGTTACAAGATCTGCATAGAGGGTTGAGGTCCATCAGATCGATCCTAATGCGGGTGATACAGGTAGGTTGGCCTAACGGCCAAATTAATAATCTAGAGAACTCAGTCTAGTAACGGATCAACGTAATAGGTCCGTGAGCACACCTTATAGGTCGCCGACCATACTCTTCTTAGCTCAGCTAATCCTTAAAGGAGGTCGCTCTCTGTTCGGAGGTCCTTTAGGTCAGCCAAGCCGAGGTACATCAGGTCGGCCCTAGGCGAGGTGCTACTAGCCAACCTGACGAGGTGATCTGCTTACTCATTGACGAGGTGTCACTTGGACGCTACATGTCGTGATGTTATTCGAAGGACTAAATTACCCCTCATCAATTGCCCCCCACTCCCGAGTTGGTGTTAGCTCAGCAAAGGGAGTAGCTCTCACTTTGGTAATTTGTCTGGATGGCTCGTGAGTCATTCGGCTCACCCACTTGACCCAGCTCGAGGATAGGCAGGTCTGCGGAAGAGTTCAAATTTCAAAATTAAAAGGGAGGCACGCAAGTTAGGCACGCAAAATTCAAATTTCAAAATAGCTTGCGCGTGGTGCTGCCTTCTCAGTTGTCGATTCGCGAGTAACACACCTTAGCCGTCGATCTTTTTACGTAGCAGACTATAAATAGGGGTCCCCATCAGGGTCCCACTTGCATTGTTCTGAAGTTGTCGCTGAGGGAGAGGGTGACCGGTTGGAGGAGAGATTTGCTAGAGTACTGTCATTTGGTCGCCGGTCGAAGTTATTTGCCGTCGGTGCCAGTTTTCTGTCCTCCATAACTGGTGAGTCCATTTCCCTTGTAGCAATGTCTTCGGGTTTCTCAAAAGGTAGGTCATTAAATTTTCATTGGGTAGAAGGGGGAGCCTCATCGCGAGACCAGGAAGGTTCTTAGGCCGAGACCTTGACGTCTCAGCAAGAGGCGGAGGTGGAAACCCCATTCGGTCAAACAAGCTGAGTGGAGAGCGAATAAAAGAGTTTTATACGGTATATCAAAATCCCAATGAATTTGACTATATTCTGCTCGACCCAGATCACTATCCATGGAGTCATGGCTGAGATGCAGCTTGTGTTTTTGAGGAGGCGTTGGTCGCCGGTCTCCATTTTCCCTTGCACCTTTTTATCCATAAGGTGCTTCCATTCTTTGGCATCTCTTTAGGTCAGCTCCATCCCAATGCAGTTCGGATGCTTGTAGGATTGATCTCTCTGTGTCATCACTTAAAGTTTCCCTTAGATATAGATATTTTCACAGTTATAAGTTACTAGACGGCTTTCCCTCTATGGTCAAAGATTGGAAGAACATATACTTCTTCTTTTCCCATAGAGCCATCTAGAGCATGGATATCGTATGGCAGAAGGATTCGAGAAAAGTCAATATAGAGTTCAATGACGATTTGCACCTTGAAGTTCAACGCCTTGTGCGTCAGTGATTTCAAGTAGGAAACTTCTTAGTCGAGTATATGCTTATTAGGGTCGTCTTGAGCCACGTAGGTAGGTCAGTCAACACGTCCTTTGTATTTGCTTTAGAAGTTAATTTTAGCTCGGCTAATATTTTTTTTGTCTTGTTCAGATATGGTGAGCATGGAGTTTCTTTTGGCGGCGACAAAGAAGAAAACTTCAAGGAAGAAGAGAAGGGTTGTCGATCGTGCATCGATGGAGGGCACCTCAGCCAATGCCAAGGTATGGTCTTCGGCTTATGCCCCTGAAGTCATTGACCTCGAGAGGGGTGGTGATCCGTTGTCCATTGAGCCCGAACAAGTCCCCATGGACCCTACCACCTCATCATTCCAAGTTGGCCAAGAGGATCATCCTGTCGGCCCCTATACTCGGGCATACCATGTTTTATCCCCAACATTGATGTCTTTGTAATCAACGGCCTTATCGATCCCGTAATAGCTCTTCACATGGGAAGAGGTATGCTCCCTCCAGAAGACGTGCAGTACTATAGCAGTATGGACCCTTCCAAGGTCAGTGCTAGGATGACTCGTTGCATCCTTTAGGTTTGTCCCTTTACTATTTGATGTTTTTGTTCTCTTGTCTTACTGCCTTTGTTTTGACCGTCCTTTTCTTCCTTGGAAGGCGAACACAATGGGCTAGGTGTTGTTGAACCATGTTAGCTTGTCTCGGAGAGAGAAGCGTGAGATGCAGGTGAGTGTGGATGTTCTGTAGGCCCAATTGTAGGGAGTTCAGCTTAGCACCGAAGAGGATCTCTATCACTTTATCCGGCTCAGTACCGACATGCAACGTGAACTGGAGGAGGCAAAGGGGACGATAGCCACTTTGAATGATGAAATACAAACTAGAGATCGCCAATTGGAGGAGCGACAGACTAAGTACATCAAAGATATCCATCGAGCTGGGGTTACAGCCATTGAACATGTCCATCTGTCCCTCGAGTATGCCCTAGAGCAGGTTGTTAATGTTGTCATTGCAATGAAGAGGGGATTTAAGCTTTGTCGATGTTATTAGAAGACCCTACACCCTGACTTTGACTTTGGCAATCTATCCATTAAGGATGTGTCAGATGAGCTGACGGTGCAAGTTGACAGGGAACCTTTGACTCCGGATGAAGAAAAAGAAGAGGAGGTCAGCGACGAAGAGGGCGAAGGGGCAGAAGATGTTGGTGATGAGCTGTAGGGTGGCAATGCTGAATAGTGGCTGAGGTGACCTGAGTTCTTCTTTGCAGTTGTTGTTTCCTAGAGCCTGCGTGCTCCTATTAGACTTTACAAACTTGTTCCTTGGGGCCTGCACGCTCCTATTTCATAGACTTGTTTCCTGGAGTTTTTTTTTTTCTTTTGTGTACTCATTCCATAATCTTGATGAAGTTTATTCTAGTATATGTTGTGTCTCTTCTCTCAATTTGGCCGAGATAATGTGTTGTATGAACTGTCTTTGGCTGACGTGCCTATAGGTTGGTGTTCTGCTTGTGAACTTGGCTTCTGAGTTGCTATGAGGTCGGTCTGGGTGCCTTAGTGCTGAAAACGATTTGACATCCCTTAAGTTCATCTTGGCCGAGCTGCTGGAGGTCGGCTTGGGTGCCTTAGTGTTGAAAGTGATTTGGCATCCCTTAAGTTTGTCTTGGTCGAGCTTCTAGGAGGCTGACATTTCTTTCATTCTTAGCAGAATTTTTGAACTTTGTGGACGAGGCTCGGAACTTCTGAACTTTTTCACAAATAATACCTTCTTAAGTTGTCCACGTTCCATGCACGGTGTACCAGCTTCCCCTCCAATGTTTCGAGCTCGTACACATTTTTGTCAATCACTCTAAAGACCCTATAGGGGCATTTCCAATTCAGACCTAGCTTTCCCACACCGGACTCAGGCACCATAACCTTCTTGAGTACTAAGTCGCCAACTCTGAATTGGTGTCTCTTAACTCGGGTGTTATAGTATCGAGTTACTCATTGTTGGTATGTTGTAGTCCAAATGTAGGCCAAATTACAAACCTCTTCTACCATGTCTAGATTTTCCCATAGGTCGTCCTTGTTGGTCTCTTCGTCATATGTCTCGGAACGTAAGGTCGGCACTTCAATTTCGGTTGGGATTACAGCTTCAGTTCTATATGTTCAGTTGAAAGGTGTTTCACCGGTCGCCGTCTTAATAGTGGTTTGGTAGGTCCCCAGGACACTGGGCAGCTCACTCACCCACAAAACTTTAACTCAGGAGAGCCAAGCTTTAAGGTCGCGGAGTATCACCTAGTTTGTCACTTCGGCCTGACCGTTTGCTTGGAGATGAGCGACTGAGGTTAAATTCTGTTGTATGCACATCGGTTTTGGAACTTGATATCTTCAAATTGCTTACCATTGTCTGAGATTAGCACCTTAGGTAGCCCAAATTTATAGACGATGCTTCTCCAGAAAAAAAAATCTGTACGTTCCGAGATATGATAGATACTAGCGGGTCAGCCTCCACCCATTTTATGGAATAATCAACTGCTATGACTAAGAACTTCCTTTGCCGAGTCATGGCTGGAAAGGGACCAAGTATGTCCCCCCATTGCGCGAAAGGCCATGGGATGGTAAGATATTTTAGGTCGGCTATGGGTTGATGTAGTATGTTAGCATGCCGCTGACACTTGCTGCACTTCTATACTAGTTCAATTGCATCTGCTTTCATTGTAGGCCAATAGTACGTAGCTTTGTCGTAGCGCCTTTTGGACAAGTGCCCTACCCCCCAAGTGTCCTCTGCAGAGACCTTCATGGGACTCCCACAGCACTTGGTCCACTTCAGCTCGACGTAAGCAGCGTAGGTAGGGGAGCGTGAATAATCTTTTGTATAGTTGTTCGCTTATGATCACGTAGCGAGCTGCCTGCAGCTCTACCCTCCAGGCTACATTATGCTCTTTCGGTAAGGTTCCATGGTGAATATAGTCAATGAGTGGATCTATCCATCTCAGCTCTACCACCAGAATAGGGGCGATCTCTTCTGCCACCCTTTTTATGATTGGGCGTGGTAGGTCTTCTATGTAAGCCGTCCTTTTCGTAAAGTCAATCTCACTAGCCATCTTTAAGAGCGCTTCAGCTTCAGTGTTTTGTGACCTTGATATTTTTTAGATGCACCAAGAGTGGAAGTTGGGCAGGAGCTCCCTAACCTTGGTCAAATAGGCCGACATGGTGGGTTCTTGGGCCTCATATTGTCCATTCACTTGGTTAACAACCAGCTGTGAGTCACTACACACTACAAGATGTTTTGTCCCGGCCTCCTTCGCTAGTAACAACCTAGCTATAAATGCCTCGTATTCAGTTGCATTATTCAAAGCTCGGAATGTGAACTGGAGGGCATATTCTAGCTTTACTTCACTCAGCCTGTAAAGGATCAGTCTAGCTCCGCTTCCACACTAGTTGGACGAGCCGTCCACATGGAGGATCCAGGACTCTTCATCCCGGGCCAGGATAGGCGTTGCACTAGTTGATGCCTCCGAGGTGGTTACTAGCTCAGCAACTTCAAGGGTCGGCAAATTGAACGTACACTCGGCAACAAAATTTGCCAAGACTTGCGCTTTGATTGTTGGTCACGGCTCAAATCGAATATCATATTCACTGAGTTTGATTGCCCATTTCGTAAGTTTCCTTTAGACCTCGAGCTTTTGGAGGACTTGCCTCAGAGGTCGATCGGTCAAGACTACAATAGAGTGGGCCTGAAAATTAGGTCTTAGCTTTTGGGCTACTAGCACTAATGCGAAGGCCAATTTCTTAATGTCCAGGTACTTAGCCTCAGTAGCGTGCAGTACCTTACTTACATAATAAACTAGTCGCTGCACTTTCTTTACTTCTCTAATAAGTACCGAGCTGACTACCTCATCACTTGCAAAGAGGTAGAGCTTAGCTCGTCTCCAGACTTGGGTTTGGTCAACATAGGCGGCGAACTGAGGTATTGTTTTAGCTCATCAAACGTGAGCTAGCACTCGTTAGTCCACTCAAAGTCCTAGCTCTTTTTTATGGCCTTAAAGAATGGGAGACACTGCCTAGCCAACTTAGACATAAATCAGTTGAGGGCGGCTATTCGGCCAGTTAATTTTTGTACTTCTTTAATCGACATGGGAGGTCGCATATCTAGGATGACCTGAACTTTGTCCGACTTGGCCTCGATGCCACATCAGCTAACTATGTAACTGAGAAATTTGTCTGGTGTGACACTGAAGACACATTTGTTTGGGTTGAGTTTCATGTTATACTTCCTTAAGACGTTAAAAGCGCAATTTAGGTCGTGGAAATTAAAGAATTTGAAAACTTAGTTTTTACAACCATATCATGTACATAACACTTAAATTTGTTTCTAATTAAGTATAAAAAAAAACATTGTTTAGAAAACGTTGGAAGGTCACCCCAACGTTTTTAAGGCCAAAGGGCATGACTTTATAACAGTACAAACACATCTCAATTACAAATGTGATTTTTTCTTCATCGGTTGGGTCCATTGAAGTCTGGTTGTAGCTAGAGTATGCATCCATGAAACTCAACAACTCGAACCCTGAGGTCGCATCTACCAGGCGATCAATTTTTTTAAAGTGGAAAGCTATCCTTTGGGTGGGCTCTATTAAGGTCTGCATAATCGATGCACATGCACCACTTGCCATTGGCTTTCTTCACAAGTACTAGGTTCGCAATCCAACTCGGATATTGGACCTCTCTAATGAAGTCTATTGTAAGTAGCTTCCTTACTTCATTGTGTACTATCTTCCATCTTTTTGGGGTGAGGTTCCTTTGTCTAGTCTAGTTCAATTTTAAAATAGTGACCAAAATATTAATTTTTGAATTTAGTCCTATTTAATTGTAAAGTTTAAATTGTAAATTGAACTACTACTTTACAACTCATTTAATTCCCTCTATTTAAGTCTTACATTTTCTGATAAATGGGCAAAAGGAAAAAGATACATTAAAAAGATAAAACACTACAAAAAGAAGAGTCTAGACAATCAGGTAGGCTTGTGAGGCTGTCAATGATTCTTGAAACTTTACAATTTGATATGATTATCACATATTTGGATTAGGTGCTTATTTAATCAAATTTAAATTTTGCTATCCGTATCTCATTAATAATAGAAAAACAAAAAATAAAAAATACATAAAGTTTATAAGTATCATTATCTAGAAATTCCACGTGCAAAGCACGTACACACTTACTAGTACTATAAAAAGTGGGAATAGCTCCCCATTAGGGGTGCTCATGATTCATTTAATCAAACCATAGGTTTTTTTTTTAAAAACCGAATCGGTTTTTCCATGTCCCCAAACCAAAATCGAACTGGTACCACTAATTAACCAATTGGCTAGTTTCGATTTTTGACCGATTCAGTTCTTCAGTTTCTTGGTTTTTTATATTTATAACATATATTATAAATAAATATATATTAATATTACATTATAAATAATAAATGACATATAATATATTATAAATATGTATATTATATGATAAATACGATAAATATATATAATATATGTATATGCATAATATATAGGTAATAAGTGAGATATATTAAAAATATATATATAATATGCATACAAATACATATGTCGGTCAGTTTGGTTACCTACCATTTTTTTCTAGGTTAACCAAAAACTGAACTAGTCCCTTTAGAAATATCAAACCAAAACCAAACAGTTCGGTTAGTTGCATTTTTGGTTCAATTTGGTTTTTTGGTTTTTTATGAGCACCCCTACTCGTCATGGCTTCTCAACTTTTTTTGAATAAAATGCCCTTCTTTTTAAAATTTGTTCCTCTCCATTGAAAGGGAAGAACTTATAACTCTAATATTACAATTAAGTTCATTCTATTCCCTATCACTAATTACCATATGTAAGGTATTAACCCCAACTCTCACTCTCATTATATCCTATAATTATCCTATATTTGTGGTATTAATTTAATTTGTTTTTAATATTAAATTCCACTAATTAAATGTTTGAATGTTAAATTTTAGGGGTTTTTACCATTCAGTCCACCTCTGAAATCCTAGTTCCACCATACAGTTAGGGGTAGGTGCCAGCTCAGAATTGATGCCAATTCATAGGCGAGAATGGGTGTTATAGGTGGAGTTGTTCATAAAATTGAATTATTGTAGGTATACAGTTTAAATCTGAATTCTGAGATGAAGTACAGGCTAAAAATCCCTAGATTTTAATATTTAATGGCCAATAAAAGTCAAAGACTCACGAAAAGGGCACATACTCGTTGACAAAACAATAGGGTTTATTCACACGTTAGATCGGTTCCATTTTACTTATTTATATCAATCCAACTTATACTCTTGAGCGGACCAATGGTACAAATAAAACTGACCGAGAAAGAAATAAAACCAATAAATTTTTTAAACTATCTTATGGTTTAGCTAATTGATTAATTCTATTCTTATTGTTTGAAAATTAACTAAGTGTACCTAATTGACGAAAAAGGTAAAATGCCCATTATACCCTATGCAAAATTACATTTTTATCCCTATTTTTAACTTAACTCAATCCCTCTTAGACAGACTGCCATCGCCATCGTCGCCAGCAGTCGCTGCAAATACCGAATGGCAGAGGTCCGGCGGAAGTCGACTCTGACAGACAACGAACGGCGTTGGAACCACCACGGACTTCCACCGGAGGTCGGTGAATTTTTTTCTCCTCTGTTCATCGTTCAAAGTCTTTTCTTCCTCTCTATCTAATCTCTCTCTCTCTAAAACGTCCCAGATCTACAGCACCAATCGACTTCCGTCTATGAGTCTCTTCGTACCGTTTGCTAAAGCCACCGGATTTATGTAGCTAGACTTTGAACAAGTGCTCCAAAGTCTTCCAAGCGTCAGTTGCATCATCTCTAACGGCTTCCTTTCCTGGACACAAAAGTCTGCATCCAAGTTCGGAATACCCAGGGCGATATTCTATGGGATGAACAACTTCGCCGCGAGCATCTTCCATGTCGTGATTCATAATCGATTCATTGCAAATGTCAAATCAGACGACGAGCCCTTTACCATTCCTGATTTCCCTTGGCTCAAATTCACTAAGAGCGATTTCACTCATCCCTTTGACATGGCTGAGCTTAGCGGTCCCCATTTACGAATTTATCATAGAGGAAGGCATAGCGGGTTCCGAAAGCCAGGGTATAGTGGTCAACAGCTTCTGCGAGCTGGAGACAAGATTTATAGAATACTGGGATCGGGAGCACTTCTATAGAATACTGGGATGGAGAGCACTTCTTCTTCCTTCATCACACCCGTCTGTAGATCTGGGACGTTTCAAAAAGAGAGAGAGAGAGATTAAATACAGAGGAAGAAACAACTTTGAACGAAGAACAGAGGAGAAAAAAACTCACCGACCTCCGGCGGAAGTCTATCTCCCTATTTCCTTCTTCCTCCGTCCCCCTCCCAGATCTGTACTTGCGACGATTTGTAGATCTGGAACAAGTCCATGGTGGTTCCAGCGCCGTTCGTCGTTGGCCGGAGTCAACTTTTGCCGAACCTCCGCCATTCCGCATTTGCAGCGATCGCCGTCGGTGAAGATGGCGATGGCCTGTTTAAGAGGGATTGAGTTAAATTAAAAGTAGGGATAAAAATATAATTTCGCATAAGGGTATAACGGGCATTTTACCTTTTTCGTCCTTATAAATTTACCCTTAAAAATTTGATTTGTAATTTGGTGGATTTAATCGGTTAACCAATTAATACATTGCCTTTTAATTTTGACACATCGCGGGTTTATATATAGGTACATAACCACCAACCAAATCGAACCATCGGGTTTTAATGTTTATTAAACCAAAATAGATTGGTTACTTTTTAAAGTCGACCATGTCAGGTTAAATCAGTCAGTCGGTTTGAAAAAAACAAAGCATATATATGAACAACCCTACAAAACAAGGAAGTTGAACACGTTACACTCTCCATTTTATTAATTACTAAATACACAAATTGGTGTAAAAATAACCCATATAACTAGGTTAGTATTCCAATAAAAAAGGACACTGAATTGGTTGTGGGTGAGTTAAAGTGGCCTCCTATTTGATTTTTCACTATTTTTCAGAAATAAAAGATTTCATAAATTTTTGAAATGTCATAAAGACCGAAAAGGAATTAACATCAAGTTTCAAAATATCAATACTCGGGCACTATCGATAGTTTTCTTTTTTAATTTTTTTGAATTTTTTTTTTCGAATTTGATTCAGAAAGGCCAGTTTAAGGTCCGGTCCACCCACCTTCTAAACCGGTCGAAGCCCCGAAACACCCTCTATAGAGATATATCGAGAAACTCCCAATATGTATTGATCGATATGGCCCGATACATATAAATATTTTGAACCTTGATTAACACTCAACAAAATCAAAGTTCAAAATCTAAAAAGGTCTAGCTGCAGGTCTTACCGCCTTCCTACATTTAACTCGATTCGACTTGGGTGGATACGCAAGGAGAGCCTACATCCAGTCTGATATAGGCACATATGGCAAGGCCTCATATGGCGCCACATGGCATTGGCTGGATGTAATTTCGTTCATCTCTAACTACCTCCAACCACTCGATGGCAAGGTCAAGTATAAAAGGGGGTACCTAGCTTCAAGGTAAATCATCTTGCTCACTCTTGCTCTCTAGTTTTCCTACTTGCTTTAATCCAACGGCCACGGAGCCGTCGACCTGACAACCCGAATCAACGTGTGCCACGTGGCATCGACCTTGGGAATGTGAAATGACTCCGAAGAAACTAGTCAGTTTGCCCGCCAACTCCAGGTGAGGAGCGATCCACCGCCCGTCTCGTGCACGGCCACGATCGATCGATGTCAACGCTCGTCCCACATACGGATCCATGATGACACTCGTACAGGGTATGATCGACGAGCGCGGATGCCTCACACCCATGCCAGGCATGGACCCGCGCTCTCAGCCCACCAAGATTCTCCAAAGAGGTGAAGTCAGCAAGGAAGTAGTTGCCACAGGACGAGCAAGTGCAGCTCTATGCAGCCGAGGCCGACGCCTCCATGCCTCCAAATGATGCTCTCTTTGACCAAGCTAAGGCTTCTGCTCAACGTGCCATTCGACGTCCCAAGCATTATAATACTCTCTTCGGCCGAAGCCGAGGCATCCATTCAGCACACAACTCAACCTCGAGAGTGGGGGGCAAGTGATATAGGTGAATATGGCAAGGCCCCAGATGGTGCCACATGGCATCGGTTGGACGAGATCCTCACCGTTTATCTCCAATTGCTTCCAACCACTCCATGGCAAGGTCAAGTATAAAAGGGGGTGCCTAGCTTCAAGGTAAATCATCTTGCTCACTCTTGCTCTCTAGCTTTTCTGCTCTCAAGCGACTTCATTTAAGCCCTCGTCTCAAGCTTGGTTTGACCCCTCTCAAGCACTTGACTAACTTAACCGTCGGAGTTTCTGACTTTGAAGTAACACCCAGGGTCTCTATTGTGTGCTCTCCTCTTACTCTCAGGTTAGATTCATCAGCTTCAGCCAGAACGGAAGTTACCTTAATGCCCTTGACCCCATCCAAGGCAGCAACACAAGTCTTTTTAATATAACCCAAACCAAATCTAATCGCTTTATCCCGTAGCTGTATCCATTTTTTGCTCGATCAATTGACTCTCTAACAAATACATATTGCTAAATATCAATATTTTCAACCCACCCACTATTAAAACCAATATGTATGATTATTGGACAATCTCATTCACCTAACCATGAACCGTTTAAGAAATTAAAAAAAAAAAATGGAAAGAAAAAGCTCAACCAATGACTAATTAGGTGTTTGGCATCGGTGTTGGAAATGCAGCACCGTTGGGTATGTCTGGGTTGTGAGCACCGTGTGCTTATTTTTTGTTTGGAAGCAGTGCTACCACATAGACTGTTTTCTGGGAAAATGATTCTATAGTATTGGCAACAACGAACTATTTTCTAAGGAAATATCAAATTTAACGTTGCTTCAGACCACACTTTCCGAATTTTCAAGGTGTAATTTGAAACAATGTGTTTTATGGAAAAAAATGATATCAAATAAGAGACTGTTTTCTAAAATACTACTTTTTCTGATGTGGTACCTACATGGTGTTGTTTTCTGAGAAAACAAATAATCCTCATTTACTCTTTTCTCTCTCCTATCACTCTCATCTAATTCTCTCTCCCCACTCTTCCTCTTATCTCTCATGTTTATCTCTCCTCCTACTCTCTCATCCTTCCAATACTCTCTCTCTCCTCTGATTGATTCAGATTATATCTAATTAAACCAACCTGTTAGTGAGATGCGGCATCATGATATCCCAAATAATATTTGACGAGTTTAATTAAAAATTTAAATGGGTCAGCGTCAGTTTGTTGGCAGTGCAAATAATACTTCTGCTCAGTTTGAAAAGAGTATAAATGTAAATATATATAAAATGCAAAACTTGTATTTTATATTATTTTATATATTTATATTTGTGCTCTTTCCAAATGAGCCTTCTGCAGGACATGTGGTCCGCACTGTACCAGAGTGATCATTCAGTGCCTCTGCCACATTCAGCAACCTTGACAAGGACGTGTAATGTAAAAGCATACACCAGGTCCATAAATTGAACGTGCATCTGCTGGGCCCTTGGGTCCATCACTTAACTAGACCCTCCAATTAATATATACTATTGCACCACCCCATTTCCATCCATCTCATTTCAAAATTAATGAAAGCATTCCTGCAATAAAATTGGACAATAACCACCGGCGGCGGTAAGGTTATTTACCGACAACAGTCACTCAACATAGAGGCCAAACTCCTAATATCTCAATCTTATATGCAGCTATTTAATGTAGTAGGTTTTGCTTTTTTTGGTTATTTATTAAAACACCAGTATAGTTTCATGAATTTATTAAAATCTACATTATAGTTGGTGTTTTATTAAAACATTCCCTATAGGTTGCAATCGATCTCCATTAGATAAAAGTTGAAAATGACAGTGTAAATACCAACATCCATTCAAATGAATTTAACCAAAATCAACTAAAAACAAAATTTTCATTTTTGCCCCTAGTAAAACATGAACAACCACTTTATTTTTTCCAATTTGATCAAATTTTATTTTCTATGCAAAAAAGTGTTAAAGGTATTTTTAGAATAAACAACCATGGATCCATACCCTTAAACATTTTTCACTCAGTTTAGGGGTACTTTTGGAATAAATAACCATGAGCCCATTCCCTTAAACATTTTCCACCTAGTATAGATGATTATGTCACTATTTTCATATGGCAAAACAAATAGTTCTTAAAGAAAGGTTGATTAAGTAAATAGGTTGGAAACTATAAAGGGTGTTTTAATAAAATATAAACTATAGGATAAGTTTAAATAAATTTGTGAAAGTATGGGGGTTATTCTAGTAAATGACACTTATTTTTCTAAGTACTTGATTTATTTGTTAATTCTTGGAGATATTTCCAAGCTACCACTGACTGCATTAATGACTTGGAAATTGGAATGGTGGAGATGGTTCCCAACTTGAACTCTAATTGACTTTATTTTATTCCCTATTCTTGAATACCGGTAAATCCACTTGAGCAGGTATTTTTTGGAGGTGACGCATCTTTCACCGAAGACAGAAACATGTGATCAATCCAGATGATCTCTCTCAAGTAATTAAAATCATAAATTGCTGACACCTCCTCTGAAATTTTGGATTGTTGCTAAAACGGTAAAACCTCTTCTGAAGATTGATAATTGATAATTGTAATCACTTCTTTTTTTGGAAAGAAAAAAAATGTATTACGATATAGAAAAAAAGGCAGTTACAGTACAAAATCAACAGCTCAGGGCTATCACTAGATAGAATTGCCCTCTCAAGATTCACTATCCAATCAGGGCAATCAAAAAGAAAATTTCCCTCTCAAGATTCACTATCCAAGCAGCACTATTACAGTTCCTGTTACCAAAACGAAAAGAACAATCCAGGTTTGCAATCGCTGAAGAAATGTCATTTACCAACAGAGATAGATCTGCTGCAATGTCACGACTCTTTCCATTCAAAACAAGAGCTAGTGACTAACAGTCAGTTTCAATCACACATTTCTCAAAACCCGCAAGCCTAGTTGATCGCAAAAGCCTCTGCTTGGGCTGCTGATGAAACAAAAGTCGAGCCGAAACAAGCCGCTACGTTGAAACCAATGCTGTCTCTGATTATAACACCAAAGTTGCTCTTTATGATACGGTTACGTACAAATAGATCTCCTTTATTAAAATTAAATTTTCTAAAAAGAGGTATGAAAATGTCCAAAATAGTTTTACAGTTATAAATCAAGCTGGCTGGTTCTACAGAAAAAATAATACAAATTTTATGTCAAAATATCTAGGGAAGTTAATTGCAATTACCAAACTTCAAGGGAGATTTCAACAATAACCTGAAATTTAGGGGTGGTTTCAACTGCAATTTACTGGCGGATCACACCGAATCACACAATCAACCTCCGTGATTCTTGCAATAAGCCCCTATATTCATATTGTTTATCCTTATCTCCTTTGTTATCTGCCACCGGCAGATATACATTCATGGAATTTGTATTTATCTCAAACTCTTGTATCTGTACTTATATATACCAGATTACACATCAATGAAAATTATTGTATTCTCTTCAATCTGAGTGTATCGGTTCATTGTATCAGAGCCAATAACTTGGCTGATGGTGATAACTCCGTTTGTGTTCCAACAGCCTTTGATTCCTCAACTACAGCAACCTCAACAGCCCAGTCTTCAACTCCATCATTGGTGTTCTTTAAAAAGTCTCACAAATCTGGTCTCAGTCAAAATGGATGGTAAAAACTATCTCCTTTGGAAATTCTACATTCTTTCTATTCTGAGTGGTGCGAAACTTACTAGGTTCGTCAATGGCACTAACAAGTGCCCACCTCAGTTGCTGGAAAATCGTATTGAAGAAAATCATGCATACTCCTCGTGGGTTCAATAGGACCAACTTCTAATGGGATGGCTTTCGTCATTCCTAACAAAAAATGTTATTGCTCAACTTGTCGGTTGCAAGTCTTCTCATGAATTCTGGACCACCCTCAAATCCCTTTATGCCTCTCGCTCCAAGGTTCATATTAGCCAACTTCAGAATGAACTGCTTGTTATTAAGAAAAATGATAGCTCCATGCCAGTTTACTTATAGAAAGTCAAGACTATCCTCGACAACCTTGCTGCTTCCAGAGAACTCTTAACAATCTCAGAACTCTCTCACTATACACTCAATGGTCTAGGTGTTGAGTACGATGCCTTTGTCACTTCAATAACCACCTGATCGGATGAGTTATTGTTCGATGATCTGCATGCTTTGTTATTAAATCAAGAACTCAGAATGAAAGCTCGTTGTCAAACTTCCACTTTATTTCCCTCGACCAATACTGCAAGTAGAACTCCCAAGTACAAGAGCTCTTTTCCCTTTCCCAAGTTGGACAACTCTACTTCTGACAAGGATCATCCACCTCAGAAACCATTGAAGTATGCATTTAACCCCTGTCAGATCTGTGGTGTCCAGAACTACTCGGCATTCTGGTGCAAAAATCGGTTCAATCAATCCTTTAAGCCAAAAAATCATAAGCCTACCAATGACAACTCCACTTCGGCAACCTACAATGCATCTACTATTCCTGTTTCGAACAATTGTTGGTATCCTGACTTAGGCACCACCTTCTCACCGCTGAACTTGGCAAGCTCCAACTTCGTTTAGAGTATCATGGTCCTGACAGTCACCATAGGTAACGATCGAGGTTTGCATTTTTCACATATTGGTACATCTACTTTTCATGGGAATTCTCGACCTCTCATCTTACTTAATATATTACATGTTCCCCATTTTCATAAGAATCTTCTCTCGGTAGCACAATTTACTCATGACAATAGTGCTCTATTTGAATTTCACCCTTCCAAGTGTGTTGTTAAGGATTGCAACATGGGGGAGATTCTCCTTCGCAGGAAAAGTAAAGATGACTTATATGTGTTCGATGCTTTAGATTGTCACCTGCAAAATAGTTCTTCTCCAGTTGCTTTAGTTGCTGAAATAAAGTCCCTTGATATCTAGCAGCACTGACTTGGTCATCCCTCTCTTTAGGTTGTCAAGAATGTGCTTCGGATTTTTGATAATTCCTCTCCGCGCTGCACTACCTGTCCTTTTGGAAAGAGCCATCGGTTACCGTTGTCTGCCAACCTCCATTATTGTTCATCTCCTTTTGAATCAATAGTTTCTAATGTATGGGGCCCTTCCCCAATTTTGTTTGCTCATGGTTTTCGTTACTACATAGATTTTATTGATTACTATAGTCGTTATGTATGGATCTTCCCCATGATGAATAAATCTGAAGCACTTTCTATCTTCATCAAATTCCAGATATTTGTTGCTAATATCTTTGACTCTCACATCAAATACTTCCAATCTGATGGCGGTGGTGAGTATCGTAAGTTACTCCTTACCTTGAACAGCAAGGCATTTGTTCACCACTTCTCGTGTCCACACACAATCTTAGAATGGTGTTGCCGAGCACCAAAACCGTCATATAGTTGAGACTGGACTCATGTTATTGGCTCAATCTCTTGTACCTAAACGTTATTGGTTTGATGCTTTCTTCTATGCGGTGTACCTCATTAACCGGATGCCCACTGATGTATTGCGTGGTGTTTCTCTATATGAACATCTATTCTCAAGGAAACGTGATTATCACTTCCTACATGTATATGGCTACCTTTGCTTTCCTTACTTGCGTCCTTACATCTCCAACAAGATGGAGTATCGATCCCATCCATGTGTATTCATTGGATACAGCCCCAACCACAAGGGTTATAGGTGCCTCGATTCGGCTTCAGGACGCATCTACACTATTGGTCATGCTCTCTTTCATGAGATGAGTTTTCCCTTTGCTCACTAGCCTACAGTGCCTACTCGCCACTCTTCTCCTGATCACACCTTTGTTGCTAATCACACAATTACATCCACTAATTCATCTGGGCCCTCTGCACCTCTTGTCCCACTATCTTCATCTTCCTCAGACCGCCACAATAATATGGACCATCCATTGCCATCACCATCCCCGATTTCTTTGCCCCAACCTGTCAAGGCTCCTATCTCCACTCATCCCATGCGTACTCGAGCCAAAGACGACATCTTCAAACATGCAAACCTCTATCTCTTGTTTCCACACGCCATCCCATTCCAGCTTCCTCCTCTGAGCTTACATGCTTCTCACAAGCAAACAAAGATCCACATTGGCATGCAGCTATGGTTGAGGAATACAATGCACTTCTTCGCAATGGAACTTGGGAGCTGGTCCCTCCCCCTCCATGTTGCAATATCATCGGCTGTAAGTTGGTTTTTCGTCACAAGCGCAAACCAGATGGTACCATTGGCCGCTACAAAACATGTACCATCACTAAGGGCTTTCATCAAAGGGAGGGTTTTGACTTCACTGAGATATTCAGCCCCGTTGTCAAACCCTTGACTATTCGGCTTCTTCTCACTCTTGTTGTATCTCTCTCTTGGCCTTTGCATCATATTGTATACAAAATGCTTTCTTACACGGAGATCTATGTGAAGAGGTATACATGTCCCAATCACCTAGATTTGTTGATGATTCTCGACCTTCTTACATTTATCACCTAAGAAAGTCCCTCTACGGGCTCAAATAGGCCCGTCGTGCCTGGTTCTCCAAGCTCAACTCCTTCTCTCTAGATTACGGGTTTACAGCTAGCAAAACCGACTCCTCTCTATTAATCTTGTGCAGTGATGCTCATTGCCTCTATATCCTTGTATATGTTGATGATATCATTCTCACTGGATCCCAACATTCTGCTATTACTGATCTCATATCAGCTATGGAGTCTCACTTTGCGGTCAATGATCTTGGCCCTCTATCTTTCTTTTTAAGTATCGAAGCCATTCAAACTTCTAATGGTTTGTTTCTAAATCAACGTCGCTATGCCCAAGATCTCCTTGAGCGCATTGGTCTTGCCGGAAGGAAACCCATTAATACTCCCATGGCCCCTGGTACTACTCTCTCCAAATTCGATGGCGACCCATTCCCAAATGTTCAACTTTATCGCAGTACAATTGGTGCACTATAGTACATTCTTCTCACTCAGCCTAACCTTGCTTTTGTTGTAAATAAAGCTTGTCAGTATTTGCTTGGAAATTATATAATCTCGCTCTCAGCTCTTATTGTAATGGAGCCGTTCTCACTTTGATTCTTTAATGCATGGCAGAAGAAATAAAAAAAGGCAAACTCGATGGAGAAGATCGGATTTGAACACGCCGAAGGCTCTAACAAACTCCAGAAGGTAAGATTTCATCACATAGTGACTAATTACTCTTTATACTTCCATTTGGCATTTCAGCTGTAAGTTACTTTAATTGAGTCGTTTACGGCTAATACCATTTACCCACATATATGCTGTAGACCTCATAAAGCGTTTCATCCTTGACTCGCTGCCTAAGTAGGTGTCGTCTTAGATCAAGACCGCCAGCCTACAGGTAGGAAAGACTGCCGTCTTTGCTCTCCGGTCCTAGGTGGCTCAAACTTCTCTAAAGCGCTGGCTTAGGTAGGAAGATGCCAAATATTTGCAAAGATTACAACGAGAGCTTGTTCTTCCTATCACCTTCTGTGACAGTTTTTCTCAAAATATTTAAAAGGTCTTCATTGACTGCATGGGGCTACGCAGGACATAGCCCATCCCCCAACCGTGATGTAGATGAGCTTTTAATCCAAGTCTCCACTACAACAAGCTCGAGACCTTACCAACCAGCCAGTTGGAACCTCAACAGGATTACTAATAGTGATAGAGCTTGGGTTCATCTCAATCTTGAACTAACCAAGTTTGAGTGTAGTAACACTTGGGTCCCTGAACTTTACAAGTGAAAAAAGAATACAAAAAGTTAGAAGTTAGGTTTTAAAGATGCAATAAAAGTGAGGATAAAATGGTCTGATAAAAGTTAATGGGAGGAATATAGTGTTAGAATCTAAAAGTACAAAACTGCTTTATGGTGCAAATGAAAGATAATTGAGGACCTAAATCTCACTACCCTCAAAATACAGGATAATTATCTAATTGATATATGAAATCAACCATGCAAAGAACAAGTCCAGCGGCAACAACAAAGGGGGAGAAGGGAATATTAGGCAAGGAGGGATGGAGGAGGGGAAAATAGGAGGGAAGAGAGTTTTAATTATAAAAATGAGGCTACGTACTTGTTTTAAGAAAAATAAGAAATGGAAAATGAAATAAAACACTAAGAAAGTGATCTCTTACTCTATTTAGAATTCATAGACACAAGGATCCATTTGTGCAGCCTAGCTAATAGCTAACAAACTATTGGGAAACCAAATCTCCATGTAACCTTCATACCAAATCTCTACGCAACCTTCATTCGGAATCTTCTTGCATGCATGTAATTAGTATTTCTGGATGTATTTGGAAAATCGATTCCTACTGAAACCGAATCTCCTACTAGTATATATAGGATGTACCTTGCATAATAAAATCACCACAGTTTCCACAAAGGTTTCTTTCATGGTATCAAAGCAAGGAACAGGAGCAAGAGGTCTGTGTTCTAAGACCTGGAAATCAGTGGTGGTTACGACGTAGCTCGGCGCCGGTAGAGTACGGACTTTGCACTCCCGATCTCTAGTTCGGCACTTCGTCTTCCGCAGTCGTCACTACGGCGCTCCCAGAAACCAGAATCCAGACTCGTCACCTCCATCGGAAATAGAAAGAAGAAGAAGACTCTTCGTCGTCCTCATCCCTCACTGCGAATTCAGACTTCAGAATTCCAGCTTGAGCAGTTACCAGTTGGAACAGTTCCACTGTTCATCTGTTCCAGACTCCAAAGAGACAGAGATCGAGAAGCCTCCCAAGGTTGCGACCGGCAGATTCAAGTTCCGAGTTGTGACTTTCGCGGTTCAGACAAGAAATCTGCACTCAAGCAGAGCTCTTTGATTTCATTCTTCTTCGGTCTTCTCCGGTTTTTCTTCAACAACCGGCTCCACCTTCACCTCTTCAGTTTCAGCTACAGAAACTGAAACCTCATCGATCTTCACTGTCTCCTCTTTTACTTCCGCTTGAGTTTGGGGCTTCGGCATCGCTTTAGTCGCCCTCGGGGTTCTCTTCGAGCCAGGCGCGACCGATCCCTTCTTCACCACACGGGGAGGCATTGACGCGGATCCCTCGAGAGTTTGGAAGTTCGATAAGCGTAGTAGAGATTGAGAGAAGGTCTACAAAGATAGCAGAAGCCTGCCTAGAAAGAAATAAGGCCCGGAGGTCAAAGGTTGATTTGAAACCCTGGTTCGTATTTGAGGAAAGATACGGGATTTTTCTATAGGTCTCTTCCTCTCCCAGATCTCTTCCTCTCCCTCTCGTTCTCTTCTCAGAGTTTGAGTTTGAAAGTTGTGATTACAGTTACGTTTCCATACAAGGAGATGTGATTCAACCATTAGTCAATCCCCCAACCAGGCAATGGGAACTGGAAATAAATCCAGACCTCAGAGAAACCAGTAGATTTTTTGTACAAAAAAGGTCAAACCAACTTACAACCGTGAAAAGGTCAAACTGTCACCCATGGCTTCGGAGAGAGAAACATCTCTAAACCCACCTTCCAGCATTTGGGCACAATATGAATATATCAATAGAGGGAGGCATAGGAGAATTGAGTAGAGAGCAAAGAGAGAGGGCCATAGTTAGACCCTCTTTCCTGTAACTCTCAACAACAGAAAAGAAACTTCTTATAGAAACCCATTTTACATTTCTTCTTCCTCTTTTTGTTTGTCCTCGGTTTCTTAGTTCTCTTCGTCGGAACTGAGATCGACATCTCTGTAGATTTCTCCCTCTCCTTCTTGTTCTCTTCTTTGGAACCCACCGGAACTGAGATCTACACTCTCGTTCTATTCGCTGGAGCTGAGATCGACATCTCTGTAGAGAGAATTTGTTCTCTTCTGGTTCTGTTCTCTTCTCTGGAACCTGTCAGAATTTGATTTGGTTGCAGCCGAAGCCAGAGGGAGTACACATTCCCCTCTCTCAGCAGAGCACCACCGCTTTTGTTAGAGTTGATGGAGGGAGATTTGGCCCAACCCCTTGGCCGCACAACACGTGGAAATAACTAGGTGTGACTTGGGAGGAGCGCCATCTCAGCACAGCAACAACCGTGTCCCAAGAAGACCCGAGCTCACCAAGGGGAAGCCCGACGTCAAAAGAACTTGCTAAGGATGAACCCCGAACTGACAAACGTATCCCAGGAAGGACCCGAGCTCCCCAAAGAGAAGCCTCGAGCTCCCCAAAGAGAAGCCTCGAGCTCCCCAAAAAGCCCGACCCCTTTGCAAAATTTTTAATTCCCGGGATCCATCCGAGCAGAGAGTGTGACACTGTACCTTGTAGCCGGGGGAGAGTCCTCTCTTGTCAGGCATTGTTTGATCATTAAGGGCTGAGAGGTTAAGTGTAAGGCCATTTAGGGCTTTTATACCTGATGGGCTAATCTCAGTTAAGACCATTGTCATTGGGCCTTCATAAGATGGCCAGACTCAAGGACAATTTAGTGTAAATGTTGGGCCCATTAAGGGCCCATACTGATGGACTCAGGGGTTCATTGTGTTTAGTAGTGAATTCGGCCAGGCTTTGTCATAGAAGTTAGGCTGAACCCATATGGCTTTTGTGAAGTCAATGTTAGGGTCCCACACCATACAGAGAGAGCCAAGTTAGCCAGCAATTAATAAAGGGACGTGAGCCACCTACTTAATGGGCCTAAAGCCCAAAGATTAACTGGATTAATTATCTTAGGCGAATTTGGATATGGATATGGTTTTGGATCAGCAGATAAGGATARGAGGATAAGTCTTATCCACTTAAAGAGTTTAGATCCAAATAAAGATTTGGATTAGGAAACTCCTAATTAGATTAGGAGATCAGCTCTTTAAGATCTATATAAATAGATGAGGGAGAAATGCTCCAAGTTTACTCATTACTCTTAGTTCTCCCTCTCTCCTTTTGCTCTTGTCGCCCTAACCCAAATTTGACATCCATTCTTGAACTGATAGAGGTCAGTTCTGATTTTTGCAATTGTTGCTGAAGGACTGCATTGCTAAACCTGCTTCATCTCAAGCTGCTTCATTTTCAGTGGAAGTGGGTTTTGGTACCCTCTTTGGGCGTAAACACCTACTTTGGGAGCTACATGTGCGGATTCCGTATCAGGTATTGCTCTCTCTTTCTTGTGGTTTCAGATCTGGTCCGCTTTAGATCAAGAATGATCCTTGAAATATGCAGTTTTTCTAAAATTGGGAATACGATTCCCAGAAGGGAGAAAAGAAATTTTTGAAATTTCGCCCAGCCACCCTACATGGTTCGGCCATCCATATGATGGATTTCCCCTTCCTTCAGAATTGCCTGAGGGTAACCATTCGGTCGGAGAGTCTCTGAGTTTCTTTGATCGACCGAGGTGGTGTCATGTCCAATATGGCCTGAATCTTCTCTAGGTTGCCCTCAATGCCCCGTTGTGTGACAACGAAGCCTAGTAATTTGCTTGAGGTGACACCGAAAGCACACTTGTTGGGATTAGGCTTCATGTTGTACTTTCGCAAAGTGGAAAAGGTCTCGGCAAGGTCCGAGGTATGTTAGCCAGCCTTCAAGCTTTTCACTACCATGTCATCTATGTAGGCTTCGATGTTTCTCCTCATCTGGAGGTTGAAAACCTTGTTTACAAGTCCTTGGTAGGTGGCTCAGGCATTCTTAAGGCCAAAAGTCATAACTTTTTAGTAGTAGGTGCCATGCTTGGTGATGAAAGAGGTCTTCTTATCCTCGGGGTGCATCTTTATCTAGTTGTATCCAGAGAAGGCATCCATGAAGATGAGTAGCTCACACCCTGTGGTGGCATCAACAAGGTGGTCAATCCTCGGTAAAGGAAAGTTGTCTTTGAGGCAGGTTTGGTTGAGGTCTATGAAGTTAATACAGATTTACCATTTCCCATTAGCCTTCTTTACCATAACCACATTAGACAACCAGGTAGGGTAGTGTACCTCTCAAATGGATCTGGCGTCATGTAGCTTGTCAGCTTCCTCTCCGATGGCTTTCCAACGTCCCGGTGCAAAGTTCCTCTTTTTTTGTCGAACTGGCCTAGAGCTCGAGTCCACGCTCAACCAGTATGTAATGAACGAAGGGTTAATTCTGGGCATGTCAGCGGTAGACCAAGCAAAGACATCGTCATTAGTCTTGAGGAAACTTACCAGTTCGAAAAGGGTGTCAGGAGGAAGGTTGGACTCAACGTGCATTGTCTTCTCGAGCTCGTCCTTATCTAGGGGAACCGAGACGAGGTCCTCGACTCGCTAGCTCATCCTTGAGGTTGAGCCCTTCAACAGCAAAGCTTCTTTGTTCTTGCCCTTCAGCGCAGCCACATAACATTGTTGGGTGGCTTGCTGGTTCCCACGAATGACTTCGATGCCGTGCTCGGTGGGAACTAAATGGCGAGGTGGTAGGAGGAGATGGCTACCTTAAGTGCATGGAGAGTCGGCCTCATGATGTAGCATTGTATGGGGGAGCCGATCCTCACAACTAGGAATTTAGTCATCCTCGTCACTTGCCGAGACTCTGTCCCTACTGTGAGGGGTAGGGTGATTTTTCCCTCCGGTCTAACAACACTCCCGGGTAAGCCGACAAGTAGCACGTCGGCTGGCTGAAGGCACTTTAGTGCCAGTTTCATCTTCTTGAAAGCGTCGTAGAAGAGGATGTCTACTGATGAGCCATTGTCGACAAGTATCCTCTTCACTCTAGATAATTGGCGATGGTCATCGACACCACCAATGCATAGTCATGGGGGACCGATACCCCCTTTAGGTCCTTGTCTGTGAAGGTGAGGGCCTCATTTTGCTTTGGCTTTTTGGGAGCCGATCCCTAGATGTTGAGATGCCTGGTGTAGGCCTTATGGGTTGAGGTTTGAGGCACCACCTGAGGCCGAGCCCCTGGCGATGACGTCAATGACTCCAGCCAATTGCTGTAGTTGTTGCTGCTATGAGGATGAGGTGTTGGCATTACGTCCCATGTATTCCTTCAGATGACCACGACGGATGAGGGACTCAATCTCATTCTTGAGGTCATAGCAGTCCTCGGTGTCATGGCCGGTGCTACGGTGGTACTTGTAGTATTTTTTCGGGTTACCCTTCTTGGGGTTCCTCTTCATCTTCTCCAGCCACTTCATGTACTCCTCTTTCATTACTTGCATGAGGATTTGCGTTCAGGTGGAGTTGAGTAGCGTATACTTGTTGTATGTCAAGGCTGGCGGGTTCTTGTTGCCATCTTTGTTGTTGTTTTTGTTGTTGCCACGACCGTCTCCATTCTTCCTCTTCTTTTCTGAGCTCCCACAGTTGTGGTTGGCCTCTCCCTCTTGGCTCCCGTTGACCGAGGCCTCCTCAGCGGCGATGTACTTTTGAGCTTTCTTTAAGAATTCTGCATTGGTTTTGGGCGGTGTCTTGGCAATGGAGCACTTGAGGACCGACCCCGACAGGAGGCCGTTGATAGCTGCTTACATGGAGACCATGGGCGGTGTCTTGGCAATGGAGCACTTGAGGACCGAGGCCTCCTCGACAGGAAGAATTCTCCATTCTTCCACTTCTTTTCTCAGACCTCCAGCTCTTCTTTCTTGAAGCGATCGATGTATGATGGCAGACTCTCACTATGTTTCTACTGGACGGACATGAGTGAGATAACACTCTTCTAGCACCATCGACTGTTGATGAAATGGGCGGGGAAAAGACTTGTGAACTGCTCTCACGAGCTGATGGAGAGAGATGGGAGACGGAGAACCATTGACGGGCTGCCCCCTTGAAGGTCACTTGGAAAGTTCAGCATGTTAAGGCATCGAAATATCCATAAAGGAGCATGAGCGCTCGGATGATTTCCAGGTGGTTATCTGGATTAGTGGTTCCGTTGTACATTTCCAAGGTGGGGGCTTTGAAGTGGGGCAGGAGGGGCTCTGAGGTGATGGCGTCGGTGAAGGTGTCCATCTTATTGGACGAGGGATTCTAGCTTGTAGAGGCATGACCTCAGCCCTCCTTAACCTGTCAAATTTCGTCTTGCATGGCGCCGATCTGCGCCTCAAGGTCAACAATTCTACGATCAACGGGGGCTTGGGCCTCGTCTTGGTTCTCTCGAACGCAGAACGGGTTGGCCCAATTCCCTAAGTACTCTAATGCGGCACGTCTTGAATCTTTTTGTCCCGTCGGTCAATGAGGAGTTCTTGGAGGTTTGATACTTGAGAGGGAGAGGCACGATGTCAGCCCCTAGCCCTTGGAGGAGGACTGTAGTGGACAGAGTGCCCACTGTCGTCTCGGGGGCTGTCCATGCAGTAGTGTCTTTCATGGTCCTGGTGGTCATCGTGGGATCTTGTAGAGTCTCTTCCCCGTCAGTTGGGAGGCAGGAGGTCCTTGACGGATAACTACCACGTCGGCTACTGTTGTTGGACCCTAAGGGGTCGGTCCGGTTGGGTCTGACTGGGTGTTGAACTAGTGGAGCTTGGGAAGAGCGTCCGTTGTGGTGCCCTAGGTTCCCAGTAGGGCGACCCCCCTGTGGGAGGACTCTTGTCGATCACCCTACCTCGTCCAATCTTTGTGTTATGTTGTCGAGCCGGTCGAGGACCATCCGAAATTGGTCCATGGTGACAAGGTTATGAGTATTTTGATTGTTGTCTTGGTTATCAACCATTATGTTGGAAGCTTAGTAGTTGGTTCTTAGAGTAAGTGAGTGAGGGAAGTCTTTAGCAATCATTTCCCATAGACGGTGCCAATTGTTGCTGCCTGGAATGGGTTGAGGGCAGCAATGTAATTTTGCTTCCATTAGTCAGGGTTTGTCGTGATTAAGGGCTGATAGGGCTGAGGACTTGTAGATCTGACCTGTAGGGGAGAAAATTCGTTAGTGGCCCCAAGTGTTATCTTAGGGGCGAAGACTCCAACAGTCAAGTTAGTAAAAGCGTAGCAAAGGAGTCGGATGAGACTTGAGTAGAAATAGCTTAGACATGCTCACCAAGGAACTAGAAAGCTTAGAGCAATAAATGCCAAAATAGCTTACCAAAAGAGTGACGCCACTTATTTATACTTGAGCCTGCCACCATTTAATTACGGACGGCCAGGATGCAATTCCTCAATTATTGGCTTATTGGTTGGCTTTTTTCTTTTTTTATGAAAATGAATTGGTTGGCTTATTGGTTCTAATACCGAATGGATCATCTATATAAGAAAGTAAATGCATGGATAGAAAACAGTCCAGGCGGGCAGTGGATGATGGGAAGCAGTTCAGTACTTTCTGCTGTTGTTAAGAGGTATATTATATTATACTCAATTGCTCATTTATACCAAGCTTAGTTCAGCACAGCTTTTATAATTTCTTCATATTCTTCAATTCTCGGTCGATCAGTATATATTAATAACAAAATTGTTTTCGACTTTCCTCTAGATTGGAAGGTAAGGTAGCTCTGATTACTGGTGGAGCCAGCGGCATAGGGGAGTCCACGGTCAGACTATTCTGCCGCCACGGCGCCAAAGTAGTTATTGCCGACGTCCAAGATGATCTGGGGCACTCGGTCTGCAACGACATCGGCTCCAAAGCAGCGTCCTTTGTCCACTGCGACGTCACAAATGAATCACACATTCGGAAAGCCGTTGATACCACTGTAGCCAAGTACGGTAAGCTGGATATCATGTTCAACAACGCCGGCATCGTTGGAACGCCCAACCCTAACATCCTGGACAATGACAAGGGCGAGTTCGAGCAGGTCCTCGCCGTGAATATAACAGGCCCCTTCTTGGGCACCAAACATGCAGCCCGTGTAATGATCCCGGCCCGGCGCGGCAGCATAATCAGCACAGCCAGTGTTTGTTCTCTCGTCGGAGGCGTTGCATCACATGCCTATACGTGTTCAAAGCATGCCGTGGTGGGGCTCACGAAGAACGCGGCGGTAGAGCTGGGGAAGTTCGGCGTTCGAGTTAATTGTGTTTCACCGTACCTGGTTGTGACGCCATTGACAAAGAAGTTCTTCAATCTGGACGAAAATGGATCACCAGGTATTTACTCCAACCTTAAGGGACGGATGCTTTGGCCGGAAGATGTTGCTGAAGCTGTTCTGTATCTAGGGAGTGATGATTCCCTGTACGTTAGTGGACACAATCTTGTGGTTGATGGAGGTTTTACCATCGTGAATCCTGCTTTCGGCATAATTTGATGATCAATTTAATTAGAAGTGGGTTTCCTTCAATTTCAATCTGTTTTATGCTTGATCAATTATGATGTAACGATCTCTTTTACCGAAAAATATGATGTAACATCTTGTGTGTCTTGTCCATTTTTCAACAGTGTGAGCTTGTCGATCTTACTTTGTTGTGTGTCTTGTGAGGCACGTCTGAAGATACTGTCTTTAGAACGCTATTTGCCCCCACTCAGTTTCATTGAGTTTGCTATTGAGTTACAGGAAAATTCGTTCCTAAGATACAACAGACCTTTGGGCGAGAATCTGCCACCAGCAAAGTTGAAGAGTCTCCAAAGAAACCTTCTGTGGGATTGTAGCAGACCAGACTGAGAGAGAGAGAGAGAGAGTGAATTTCGAAATTGTATGTTTTAGAGTCTGATTCATGCTCCTTAAATATTTTATGAAGAGGTATGAAGAAAAGGTAGGTGTTGGTTCAGAGAAGGCACTTTGAACAGTCACAATTTCAAACATTGTGACCGTTTAAAAAGTAGTTAACAGTTAATGACTGTTAACTTTGAATCGTGCCTCTCGATCACACCTGATCGAATCGTGACCGTTGATCTCATCCACGGTGATCAACGATTAGCATCGCACCAAAACCAAAGCCGCCCTTTGCGAGCACTGATGTGGTCTAGAGCAATGGCTTTTTCTAGAAAAAATGATGCCAAATAAGATGTCATTTTTTGAAGCACCACTTTTTCTGGCATGGCACTGATGTGGCACTGTTTTCTCAAAAAAAATGACACTGATGCCAAACACACCGCCATGATTTAGAAGAGAAGTTGGTGGAATAAGATAATAACATGCATTGGTAGATGAGATGGAAGTAGAAGAGGAGTTGGAATTATATTGGATGCTACAAATTTGGTCCTCACACCATCCTTGCAACCTTTCTGTACATTGGGAACATCTTCTCATAAATGAAAATATACAAGTATAGAGATGTTCTCAATGCACGGCTGCAAGTATTGTGAGAATGGTGTGAGGGCCGATTTTGTGAGGGCAAAATCAGATATTGGACAGATCAGAGAGTTTTTTGGTACTAGTTTTGGGGTGTTTAGTGAGTTGTTTTTGTTGGTTCCAAGTTATTGGTCTTGGTATCTTAGTGGTATTTTGTGTTATGTAGCATGATGCTTTATATCCTTTATCTTCTTTCAATATATTCTTTATTTATCTTAAAAAAAATATATTGTAGATGTGTCCAAATGTTGTACAAAAATTTGCATTCTTTTGTAATTCTTTTCATTTTTATCATTTTAAATTTTTATTATATAATTATAGCATCAAGGGTTGACACATTTGATCCAAAGGGTTGAACTATTAACCCAACACCAAACAGAAAAACAATTACATTTTGGGCCAGTTTTAAATTTTGTATTTTAATTCGGTCATCAATAACGATAGTTTGTTTTTATCATATTTAATATGATTAATATAAAATGTTATAGATGTGTCCAATGGTTTTGTATAAAATTTATGTGTGTTTTGTATTTTTATAATTCTTAAATTTTCTTATTTAATTATGACATTAAAGGTAAATACATTTGACTTAAAAGGTAGAATTGTTGATCTGCCACCAAACAAGAAAATAATTTCATTTTGGGTTAGATTTAAATTTTTTATTCATACTTATTTTTCTTTAATATGATTAATATAAAATATTAGATATGTGCCTTTCTACAAATTTTTAAGTATGTTGTATTTTTTTGTTAGATGTGATGAACATATAATATTAATTTTTTATTATCATAATTTTTTCATTTTAATCTTTCTAATTTTTATTATTTAGTTATGATATCAAGGGTTGACACATTTTTTAATTAACAACAAATTTACTGATGAAAGTTAATTAATATTAATTTTCAGTTTACTATGGATTTACTAATTTTCAATTATTATAAATTAACAATAGAAAATTTACTAATATGCAAAAGTTAATTAACAGTAATTAACAATAAATTTAATAAATACAGTACATATCAACTATATTTACTAGAAAATTTTAATGAATAAAATTACCAATATATTAATGATAAATATTAAAAGTAAATTAATAGAAACTTAACAGTAGAGTATTCAAAGTTAATTATTAATAGTAAACTTCAGTTAATTTACAGAAAATTGTTAAATACTAAAAGTTACTTATTCAAGGAAAATTCGTTGGTAGTTAACAGCAAATTATTAGAATTTGAATGTTTGATATAAATAATATTAATACATTATCATTAATTAGGGCTACAACTTTGGCTGGACTAACCTCGAGCCAATCTGATCCAAACCGAGTTTTTACATGAATTGGGCATGAGTTCTTGGGGTTTGGACTGGGCCTAAATTAATGATGGCGGGTTGGGCTTGGATTGAGGCCTCAAATACTACAAGTCCACTGAACAAATATTTATAATTTATGATTTTTCAATCCATTTTACTCTTAAATTGAACTATAAAGCCCAACGGATGATGATTATGCAAAAATATATTAATATATTAATATATAAATTACCCACGTTCATTTAGTAAAATGCAAGTTGTATTGGAGTTGTATAAAATCTTGGGTTGGGCTCTAATTGATTTTATTTATTTGGGAATGTCATAGGCTCTTCTCCTTTAATTTTACTTAACAGAGCGTGTGCATTGCCCAGGACCCCGCTAGTTTCAATATATATCAATAATTCAATTTTCTAATGAAGTCTTCAAGAAAAGTAGGTTGGAATTTGGCTATATTAACGATCGATCACGAGAAAAGTAGGTGGGAAAATAGCGTCATTGTTGCATTATTAGTTTATTACCCAAAAAATTATTCCTGACATTTTGTTTTTTCCTAAGACTAAGACTAGTGTTTCACCTCACGCTAAAATTTATCTACATGTGCATGTCAGCATGTGTATAAAATATGCGTATATTTGTACATATTTTAATAAAATTTGTAAACTATTCCAATACATTTTGAAACTTGAGTATAAAATCCAACAGATGCTGGTCATGCAAAATTATATTCATAAGTACTTTCTAACTAAACCAACCCACTTCGGCCCAACTGAACTTAGCTATCTGAGTTTACATCTCCGCCCCATAAGAAGACACCCAACAATGTTTCATAGCACATTCTTGCTGTGTATTGGGAATATCTCCCGATGATGATATTATTGAGGTTGGTATTATTATCGGGAAATATTCTCAATACACGACGGAGATGTACTGTGAGGTATTGTGGGGCAGACTCGCTTGATCCTACTTTTGTTCAAATTTATTTGGGTTAAGTTCATGTCATAAAAACCAGTTTTGACTTTGATTGGTCTGGATTTGAATCTAAGGTTTACTTCTTAGGGTTGGACCTAACTAGGTTGATCTTCAACCCGATTCAAGTCACCCAAGTTGCACTTAATTAATATTATTATTAATGTATAAATAAATTAGCTACTATCAATAAAAGTGTAAGCTATATCTGTTATACAAACCAAAAAATCTTGGGTTAGGCTCCAATTGGCTTGATTTAAATGGGAATTTCATTGCTAGGATTCTTTTCCTTTAATTCTATATTAATAATAGAATTTTTTCATGATTGTAGATATGTTCGTACTTTTTAGGATTGATGTGAAAAGGAATCTGCTTTTTGAAACCTTTTCTTATGATGCCTATATTCATGGTCACGAGAAAAGTAGGTGGAGAAGATGATAACAACTTTTTGTTTTTGCATTTTTCACGCTAAAATTTAGCTACAACATGTATTGGAGAATGGAGATAATGTAACGGCATCTCAAATGATTTCCTACTTCCATGATAACGAGTGGGACCAAAATAATTCCCTACCATGTTTCAGCTTGTTGTTTTATTAACTCTCTTTTGCTATTGATTAAAATAAATGCATTTGAAGAGGAAGTTTTTTGGGAGGACTTGTGGTGAGGGGATTGTAAGATTGTCCACTTTCAAAAGCAAAACATATAGCTAAAATGGCAAGGAGAAATGAATGGGATGGCTTGGAATATGAAGTGGGTAGTTTTTTTGTTTTTTTATTTTTTTTATATTCACTCTGAGCACTAACAAGTTCTCCATATCATTATTCTCATGACAGTTCAACCCAGGGTAAGAATTTATAGGTACAAAATACAGTTGGGGTAGGTGCCACTCAGAATTGATGCCAATTCACGGGCGGGTATTGATGCATAGAGTGAGGGTAATTGACCTTTTGAAATGTTATAGATCTGCAGTAGAAATCAGAATTCTGCAATGGGCCTATCCGTACTTCTCCGGTTCTTTGTATTGCAAGAAAAGTTGCCTGCAATATTAGAGGTGGACTTTTCAAGTAAGGCTACAGATATCCCAAATAAAGTCTACCCTGTTAAGAATTTGCTTATTTGGATCACTAATCAACTCCACTTAACAAGGCCTTTATCCCAATCATATGGCGTTTTGGCTACACAAAATCCTTTTTCTCCGTTACCAAGGACAGATATTCTGTTGCAACACATCACTTCTGGATTGTTGCTAAAAAAAATGCATCGTTGGAGAATTATTTATTTTAGTTCTATGTTTGGTGGTAATAGTACTTTACAAGTTCTGGATTTACTTGGATGTGGACTTGTGTCATTTCTGTCATGACAAAACCTTGGTCAATTTTGTTTTTGACAGGGAGTTTGATGGACTTTTACAACGGATTCCTAACATTTTCTATGAAGATGATATGGAAGATCTAGGTTTGGGCTCTCTACTCATTATTATGTATGGAATAAAAAAGATCTGGATGGATCTAACTTCAAGGTGAACCACTAACATCGTCTTAGCAAAACTTGCAGCTTTTCATGCTGCTGGTGTGACCTACCACTTGATGGTCCCACATAGAAGATGTCCTCTAAGTGTTGATTTGATTTGGTGGTTGAACCATGCATCCATTACATTTCATTTTACTGTATGAGGATTGATGGTTTAGGAAAGGCCTTTCCTTCCATGTTTATGGTGTTGCATTTTGTGTTCAACCTCTAACCATTTTCCCCTGCATGTGCACCAAATATAGCTCTTGGTGGTATGCTTGAATTGAATTTAGGTTTCTCCTTCACCTATTTTGCCTTTAACATCCTTAACTAAATTATTGTTCAAGATGATCCTTCTGCTTCAAATGGAAACAAAGATCCACTATGTTTTGAGGGCATGACTGACACTGAGGTTCAAAGGCGATTAAAGGTAGTATTATTGCTGCTTTTTCAACCTGCTCTCTCCCTCTCTCTCTCTCTCTCTCTCACTCCACATACACACACAAGCACACGCCTTTCTTTGGAGAAGATATATAGGGACAGATATCGCAGTCCTGGATAGAAAAAACAAGGATATAAGAGGTCCTTGCTTGGCTTGTCAAGATTTTATGGGTAGAGGGATAATGATGTAGGTATATCCTTGGAAATTCATATCTTTTACCTTAATTGTACTTTGAGAGTAAATTAGAGTAAAGAGAAACTTGTTGATGAAGAATACTAATTACAAAAACTATTGATGTTCTGTAGGCACATCAAGTAGATCACTGAATGAGGATAAACCATTCAATGTCAAATTACCATTCATTCTCAGGTAGGTAGCTTTTGAACTAAACATGATTGTATGTGTAAATGATGTCTATATTTGGAAAAATTTGCAGTCCAAATTTGTAAATTTGTTGTAGAAATTTGAGGTTACCTTGAATCCTAAAAAAATCAGATTGTGCATGGCTGTATTTCTTGGGTTAAATCACAAATTCAAGAGTGAGAATGATGCAAAACAAGCCGTTGATAAAAATTTCAGTCTGTCATACTTCCGTTTTGGATGAAACTTGAAGAGACCTCAAAAGAAACACCAGTTTTTTTTTATCAACAACAAAACACATTGCATTCAATTAAGAGAAAAAAACTCCCTATTACTCAAAATATTGGGTGGTAATCAAGAGGAACAAGTCTATCATTGACTTCATCATTCAGTTAAAGAGAGAAAACTTTACACACACAATCCCAACCCAGGTATTCGATCTCCATTCAATACTCTCCCATGTTGCCCCTGCTTTTGCTAAGGCATCAGCCATGATATTAACAGTACGAAGCATCCACTTGAGTAAGCTATTCAAAATATTGCCACTGCTTGCACCTGTCTGAACAAAGGCCTATAAGCCCAAGGAATTTTTCTTCACGTCTCATCCATGATGTCACTATTCGACAATCTCTCTTTACTATTCTATCCATCCATCCTTGCATGGAGACCAGCTATAGGCCTTGGATAAGAGCTTGAAGCTCTGCCTTTATAGAATTGTTTTGCTCAATTGGGATTGAAAAGCTAAGGCAAATATTGCTGTTACTATCTCTCAATGCTCCTGCAACTCCTGAATCCCCTAGGTTTCCTAGGCTGCACTCAAGTTTCTTAACAATGTTCTTTGAAAGACAAATTAAGAATGTATTAAAGAGGAAGAGTTTCCTCAAAAATCAACATGTACACCCTTTCTAGGGATTTAAGATGTATAGTGATATTATCATACATAAATACAAACATAACTCATTACCCTTGTAAGTATACATCTATTTGCACATCACAGACTCAAAATGAACACATTGTCCCCAATGATTTAACTTGGTGATTATTCAAATCTTGATTCTTTTGGTAAGAGCAGGGATGTTCACTTTGTGGATTGTGTTTTTCTCTCATGTGGTCTTGAATTCTTGGTCAAAGGAAACAATGAAAAGTCATTGCTAAGTAGCATTTCCAGTTCTAGGGAAGTAAACACAAGTGACTTCTAGGGATAGGGATTTGAGGAAATTATTCCAATAACAGTCATCTTTATTAAAAACATTAAATATGTATGAAGATTACAACCCATAGGGGACCTTAAATAAGGATTCTAACTCCTAAAACAATTCCAGTAACACTTCACTAATCCTATTAAAATCAACTTAATGTAAAAAAGCAGAAATTAGTAAAAATAATAATTTACAAATCTGTCAACCCCCTACCCCAAACCTAATGGAGTCAGGCTGGGAATATTGACAAAAAATATGTCAAGAGCCACCAACTCCAAATCTGCCAACCTTCCTATTAATAGTTATACTTGGAACATTGAAGTAAAATCATTTCCAACATAGAAATAACTTTAAATCAACTTCATATTTAAGATGTCAAATATTTATATCTAAGAAAACTTATAATCAACATAAAAGGATTTCTTGTTCAGTAGCTTCAATATTCGACAACAACTCAGCTGCCACAAGTATTTCTAAGCATTGATATAAAGCATAATTTCCTTGTTTCAATATACTATTCTGATACTTTTGTTTTTATTTTGTCAAAATTGTGTTCAGCATAGTCAATGGTGTATGGGAACAATTAAGAGATATTTGAAGCTAAGAGAAATTCAGATAGTTCGAACTATGGGAAATGTTTAAAGAACAATGAAGAGATCATGTGTCCTAATTAAACTAATAAGACTACATCTCAGTTCTAGTTGTGAAGGATTTATCTTATTTGTACAAGGCTAATTTTACATGATTCTAAGTTGTATCTTTAATCTTGAGATTACATGTTGAATTTTTTATTTTACTTTTGTTTTCTTATAGTCAAGAACTCCTGTCTTACCAAAAAAAATAAAAAATAAAAAAATCCCTTCTAGCTAAGCTAAATAACAAGATGGAAAACAAAGCTTATTCGTGCCACGTGGGAAACCATTGGCCGGCATAGGTCACGTTTTTCTTCTTCTTCTTCTTCCACCTACTCTTTCTTCTTCCGTTGTCTCCTCCCCCATATCCTCTTTCCTCTTCTTCCACCACCTCATCTGCCTCCTGCTTTGTCTTCCTCCACCTCGTTTCTCTTCTTCACTCTTCCACGTTTTACTATTTTTTTTTTCATTTCCATAGGTGCAAATACATCTATTGACGGTTGGCGGCATCACAATAGCAATCAATTCCAAGTCTGTGCTTGGAGGTACAACTCACATTACACCATCTGGTTTTTTAGGGTTTACTTGTGATTCATCCTCCATTTTACCTATGAATGTTTGTTTCATTTTATACAGTTTCAGTGATAGGATTTGTTCTATTTCACCATATGCTTTGTTAGGGTTTACTTGTGATTCGTCCTCCATTTTACTTGTGAATGTTCATTTCATTTTCTAGGGTTTCAATTACGAGATTCATTCCATTTTCTTACGGTTTAATTTGTGCTTTGTAATGTATAATTTCAACTTCTACTATTTCTTTTGGGTAGACATTAATTCCTACTGATCAATCGGTTGGGAAAATCTTCGTATGTACTTTTGTTTGGAAATGTATGGATCCATTACTCTTGTTTAGTGTCTATAATGCAAACAATCTCTTGATACATTTGATTGGAAGTCAGTTCCTGATGAACAATAGATATTGGGTTTTGTTTTGGAATATGTCTGTAACATTGGAGACAAAACAAACCATTATTATTGTTTATTTTTTTAATGAAAGCAAGAAGATGGTAGTGTTTAATTGCATGAATTTTCTTTTCACTAATCCTCTGAATGGTTTTGGTTAATAGTTGAATTACTTCTAACTATCATGTAAATCTTTTTTTTTATATAATCATCAACTGAATTGTTAATGGTTTATCAAGGGTATAGATTGGTTTCGGCCTCATTAGTTTATATGTCTATTGGGTCTAGATGTTCCATGGGTAATGGTTTATCATTTCAACAATTTCAACTCATTAGTTCACATGATCCATTGTCTTTAATGATTTGTGGATATGCTTACATATTGTGATGGTATGGGGGGAAGAGGGAGAGAGAGAAAGAGTTAGAGAGAGGGGAGAGACAAGTTGATGGAAATTACAGTAAACCCTTTCAGTCTTCCTTTTGTCAATGGAAATTACATGAAGAAATGGAAAAAAGAACCAGTAAAGAAAAGAGAAATGAAGAGAATCAAACCACACAAATTTTACAATAAACACTGGCATGGGTCCATATTTACATTGGTTAAACATAAAGAATGACATTCAATAATATGGAGGCCATACAAATCTTCCCATCCCCTTATAGATGTAATAGATAAACATATAAATAAAATGTTAGATATCAATATCATGTTAAGTAGTACTAAAGTACTAGAAAACAGCTGGAAACATTGGATGTCTTAGAAAGAATGTAGAGAAAAAAAGGATGGCACTATCGGACAGGATGTTGCAGATTTGTGCTTACCATTCCCGCTATATCAAGGTGTGGGTCAATGTCATATATTAATTTCATATTCGCTTCAACAGAAGAACCAAGTGTAGAAATATCATTGTGGACTATCAAAACATTTGTTTTAAATGGGGGTGAGCAAATGGGTAGGTTCTACCTGGAACCGAATGGAATCGACCTCGAACCAGCATTGAATCGACCCTATCCAATCTATTATATGGTAGGGTTTGGTTCTATTAATAGCAGAATATAGGAGAAGAAAGGAAGAAGAAGAGAAGGGAAAGAGAGGAGAGAAGGGAGAAAAGAAGAGAGTGATTTTGGAGTTAACTTAACTGGCTGGTGGCGCCAACTTATATTAATATATATAGCGCGACCATAATTAAAAGGGAAAGGACCCTTATGCCCCTACTTAAGTTACAATACATAAAACAAAGAAAAATCTACTTTAACTAGTACAAACAGACCCTAACTCAGCAGAATACAAACATAAGAAATAAATTAAACATTCCAACACTCCCCCTCAAGTTGGGACATGGATGTCAATCATGCCCAATTTGTCACACAAATTATTATGCCGCACATGATGAAGGCCCTTGGTGAAGATGTCTACAAGTTGTTCCTCTGAACTGACATATATATGGAGTGCACACTTCTCTGCTCACAAGTTTTTCTCTAATAAAATGCTTGTCTGCTTCAATATGTTTTGTTCTATCATGGAGGATTGGGTTAGCAGCAATATTGATAGTAGCTTTATTGTCACACTAGAGTGACATAGGTTTGTTAACTGCAAAACCTAGCTCTCCTAACAAGTTTTTTATCCACATAATTTCAACAACTCCATGAGACAACTTTGTATTCTGCTTCAACACTAGATCTAGCCACCACACTTTTGTTCTTACTTCTCCTGGTGACTAGGTTTCCCCCCACAAAGGTACAATACCCACTGTTAGATTTTCTATCATCAATTGCCCTTGCCCAATCAACATCTGTATACACCTCCACTTTCAAATGCCCATGTTTCTGGAATAGCAAACCAGCTCCTGGGAACTTCTTGAGGTATCTAAGGATTCTTTCTACAGTTTCAAAGTGAGTTGTCTTAGAGTTATACATGAATTGGCTAAGGACACCCACTGCATAGGCAATATCAGGTTAGGTCATAGACAAATATAAGAGTCTCCCTACAAGTCTTTGGAACTTCTTCACATTTTTCTAACACTCCCCCTAATTGTCTCTTAGCTGATGGTTGGGTTCAATGGGTGAATCAATTGGTTTCACTCCTAATTTACCTGTGTCCTCTAATAGATCTAGTACATATTTCCTTTGGGAAATAAGGATGACCTTGTTAGAGTGTGCAACTTCAATCCCAGGGAAATAACATAAGGAGACTAGATCTCTCACCTCAAATTGAGTGACTAAGAATTTCTTCAGCTTCTGTATTTCAGTCTTCCAATCTCCGGTGACTACTATGTCATCAACATATACAATTAAAGTTGCAATTTTTCCTTCACCTTTCTTCACAAACAGAGTATGATTTGACTGACATTGTTTGAATCCCATCTATTGTACAACTAAATGAAACCTATACTAAACCAAGCCCAAGGTAATTGCTTCAACCCATATAATGATTTTTTAACCTGCACACCTTCTGCTCACTACCTTTGGCACGGAAACCTGGAGGTTGATTCATGTAAATCTCCTCCTCTAAGTCACCATTCAAGAATGCATTTTTAATATCCAACTGGTGAAGTTCCCAGTTAAGATTAGCTGCTAGTGAAAAGAAGATTCTAATCAAATTCATCTTATGGCGGCGAAGAAAGACACGAAATGGAGAAGGATCAGGAAGAGGAGGTAGTTTAACCTATGTGTGTTTCTCCTCAACCCTACTTTCCCCTTGAGGAGAAACCAAGAAAAAAGGTTGACTCTCAAAGAAGGATACATATCCACGAAGACATAGTACTTGTGTGGAGAAGGGTGATAGCAATGGTAACCCTTTTGAGATAACGGATAACCAAGAAAAACATAAGGAGTGGCACGAGGGTCGAGTTTACTACAAGTAGGAGACAAGTCATGAACGAAGCAACAACACCCAAAGACACGCATTGGAATGGGGGACAGTGGATCTGTAGGAAACATAAGTTGATGTGGGGCCTTATACTCTAGTAATAGAGATGGCATATGATTGATGATATATGCAGCACACATAAAAGCATCCATCCAAAAGTGTTTTGGAACATTCATATGAAGTAATAAACCACAAGCTACTTAAAAAAGATGACAATTTTTTCTATCAACAACACTGTTTTGTTGAGGTGTTCTGGTACAAGAGCTTCGATGAAGAGATCCACATGAAGCAAAGAACTCCGTAAGATCACTATGGAAGTATTCTTTTGCATTGTCCGACTAGAAAATGTGAATTTCAGTTTGGAATTGAGTGAAAATCATTCGTTGAAAGTCTTTCACAATCTTTGGCACTTCATCTCTAGATCTTATAGGATAAACCCAAGTATATCTAGAGTAGTCATCAATTAAAGTAATGAAATAGTTATATCCAGACTCAATAGGTAGAGTAACAGGGCCCCAAACATCATAATAGACAATATGAATAGGAAATTCAGATCTTTTATTTCTTAAAGGAAAAGAATTTATACGATGTTTGCTCAATTGACATGTATGACACTACAATTCACTAACTGACAAAGACTAAAATAACTCAAGAAACATAAGTTTTAAAGACTGAAATGGAAGGTGACCAAGACGATTATGCCACAAATAGGCATGACTCTCACTAGATGAACTTAAGGATTCTGTAGCCACAAGACTGGCTTTATTCTCCAACACGTAGAGACCATCCACCATGCTTCCTCTACCAATCGTCTTCCCCGAGGTCAAATCTTGAAACACACACCAATGAGTAATACTGCTAATGGAAAGTAAATATGAACAATTCAAGGAATGAGTAATACTGCTAATGGAAAGTAAATTGATAGGTAATTTAGGAACATGCAACACATTAGAGAGGGTAAGACCAAGAGGAAGGGAGATGGTTCCTTGACCGACTATGGTGGAAAAAGACCCATCAGCCAATCTCACCTTATCTTTCCCAAAGAGGAGGTTATATGCATGAAATAAGTTTGACTTACCAGTCATGTGGTTTGAGGTTCCCGAGTCTATTATCCAAGGGGAATCAGATGTATGACATGACACATGGAAAACAGTGGTAGTGCTACTTGATGTAGATGCAAAGGAGGTAGAAGAAGTAGGGCCAGAATCCATTTGGCAAAGTGTCCTACTATATAATTCCAAGTGGTTATGAAAGGAGTTGATATCTTCCTTGGGGTCAGAACCAGAGTGTCACTCCTGGGGTACCATGGGACTAGTCTCTTGAGATGCTACATTTGCTGAGTTATATTTCTTCTAACTCTTGCTGGGTTAGCTTCTTAATCGGATCAGATTTTTTACTCAATTCCTGAGCCCATTTAGGCTTGCCATGAAGATCCCAACATGTGTCTCTAGTGTGCCTGGACTTTTGACAATGAGTGCACCAAACTTTATCTTTGTCATCCACTCTCTTCTGTGAATCACCCTTTTTAAAAGAACCTCCGACATTTGAACTTGTGCCCACTCGGACAGCTAGTGCAACCAGTTCCCCTTCTGTACAATTCATCACACTTCTGCTCTCTTCAGACTGAACTAAGGCATAAACTTGAATTGAAGGTAAGTTCTTACTTCCTAAGATTTGTACCCTCATGGATTCATATGTACGATTCATCCCCAAAAGGAAAGCAAATACTCGTTGTTGGGAAACAAGTGATTTGTAGGCCTTTGCATCTTCATCACACTTCCAATTCACATTTTGACAATGATCCAGTTCCTTCCAAATTGATGTCAGATCTGGGTAGTACACCAAGAGACTCCTCTCCCCTTGCTTGCAAGTGGAGAATTCAACTTGTAATTGATATATCTTTGCGTAATGTCTCTGTTATGAATAAGTAGGTTTTTCTTGTTCACATATTTCACAAGTTGTTTCAACACACATAAAAGTCTTCCTTACTTGTGGCAGAATGGAAATTAGGAGCCATGACATCACCATGCTATTTTCTTAGTCCCATCTGCCATGTTCAACACTACCAGTCTTTGGTTCCTTTACTTTACCATTAATATACTCAGCTTTCCCTCTAGTAGTAATATAAAGTTTAATTCCCCTAGACCATTCAAGATAGTTCAGTCCATCAAAAGGAATTATAGGCATGGGGAAACTCATATCCATCCCCCCACTCATTCATTCCATTTTGACCTCTTGAAATTCCAGAAGTTGTGGAATTCTTAGAGGGCATGATTCAAACACTTTTCAGATCCTACACACACCTTATGATCCATCCTATCACCAAAAATAGTCCTAGAAACACACCAATGATGAAGTCTACATGCACACACTACAATTTGGACACAATCTGACTACAAACCAGTTTAGATTGTCCAAAAAAGGCAAGATTTTATGTTGATCTCAGTGCTGAATTGTCCTAATAGTCACACTCCACCAACCTCAAACCATCCAAACACATCGACTGCTAGGAGGGGTCATAAACCAGTGCGGCCACACCACAAGGGTTAAAAAATCAGGTCATCCATGACCTACAGATCTGTATTTTCAAGTATGGGATCATATGATCCCTAAAAAAAGGAGGTTTGAACCTAACAACTTCTCAGAAGGCATTCAACAATCTAGATTCATTTATTTTTCCTTGATACACGACCAAGATAAAAGAAAAAAAAAAGATATTAAAGTAAATATGTACCATTCGTAGCAAGTTGAGGGAGAGAGAACTTATTCAATATGCTCTCAGGCCTAGCAGAACCGCTCTGATACCATATTGACAACATAATAGAGGAGAAGAAAAGAAGAAGAGAAGGGAAAGAGAGGAGAGAAGGGAGAAGAGAAGAGAGTAATTTTGGAGTCAACTTAACTGGCTTGCGGTGCCAGCTTATATTAATATATATAGGGCGGCCATAATTAAAAGGGAAAGGACCCCTATTCCCCTACTTAAGTTACAATACATAAAACAAAGAAAAAGCTACTTTAACTAGTCCAAACGGACCCTAACTCAGCAGAATACAAACATAAGAAATAAATTGAACATTCCAACATGTTCCAAATTTTTGAAACAGACCCCCACTCAAGTTGGTACCAGGGTCTACGGATTTACCCTACTCGAAGCTGACCTTGGTTGGCCTTGGTGGAACCGCCCTTGGTTGAACCTGCCTTGGAACCGAACATTCCTTAAAATAACTTTTGGGGATGTAAACATTTGAACCCTAGCACTCATGGTAATTACAAAGGCCATGGTCTCACTTGACCATTGAGTTACTTAAATTATTTGATCATTTTGTTTTCATTTTAATATTTGAATATGTACAATAAGTAATGTATAAAGTAATATTTACAAAATTTATATTTAAACTATAAGTTTTGAACCATATAATGATAATCTACATATTAAATTACTCAATTTAATCAATAAAGATAACATAGGTTTTAAACTATATATTATATTTATTGAAAATCAAGTTTTTAAAGAACATGTTTTTTGTTTCTTGAAGAGGGGGAGTAAAGAAAGAACAGGTTCCATGGGTAGACCCTAGAATCGACCTTGAAACCACGAAGGCTAGAACCGACCTTGGAACCAACTATCACAGGGTAGGTTCTAGTTCCAAAGACCTAGAACCGGCCCCTACAGGGTAGGTTCCTAGTTTTTCCATGGAACCGAACCGAACCAACCCATCCCCACCCCTAGTTTTAACCCAACATATAGCACAACTTTAAAATGAATGATAACAACATTGAAGCATTTCATTTTAAAAACATAGTGCCAACACACCAAGTGGTTCTCAGCCATGAAGATTGATAATCTACCAAGAAACACATCCTAATCCTACCTCATCTTTCTGCTGATTTGTGAGTTTATAATTACCATTTTGGGTGCTTATACATTAGTTCTGATGGTTTGGCAAGTTCTAATGCACTATGCTTATGTTTTATCAGTTAACATGTTTATATTCATTAGTTCTCATGATTTAACAACCTTGACAATTTGTGAGCTTGTATTATTAGTCCGGAAAGAAGGATGGAGGGAGAGGGGGTGGGGAATAGAGAGAAAGATAGTGAGATAGATAGAGAAAGAGAGAGAGAGAGAGAGAGAGAGAGAGAGAGAGAGAGAGGGAGGGATAGAGAGAGGGAGGGATAGAGAGGGGAAGAGAGAGAGGGGGACAGAGAGAGAAATATACAAATACAGAAAGAGAATGATAGAGATGGGAAGAGATAGAGAGAGGAAAAGAGTCAGAGAGAGAGAAGGAAAGAGAGAGAGAGAGAGAATTTTTTTTCAGATGCTTTCATGCATTTTTTTTTTCTTAAACCATCACCTGAATGGTGTTAACATGATTCGGATGATTTAGCAGTTCCAACAATCCTTTTTATTAGTTCAACCAGATTTATGTGTTCTCATGATTTATGTGTTTCTTAACCATCAAATGGATGGTATTGCAAGTTCAATTCTACACTAGTAGCATGTGTGTGTATTTTCTTGTATGTCTTTCTTTTTTTTTGTTTGTTTCAAGTGTATGGATTGTATCATTTGCTACTCAATGAACATCATGCAAGTGTAAATAGAATACAGATTGGTTGAATGTGGGCTGTACTAGCAATTTGCTGAGACTATCAAAATTCCCTTCTTATTGCTTGGAAGTTTCATATATTATACCCACTTGCATACTTTTGAGAGGAATAGTTACTACAGGTGACTCATACCACTAGCATAACCTCGTATTTGGATTAGTTGATTGTCAATGTGGTTGAATGTGAATAACATGCGTGTTTCAAGGATTTCTTGGAAGTGCTTAGAAGTTTAAACACTATATATTAGTAACCAGTTTATTTGATGATGACTACATGGTGACTAGTGTAGCCAATACTACATCATTTGATGATGCACCCACTATAAATGCAAACTAGACACCTATGCAAGAAAATGTTTTCATAGATTTACTTGTACAACAAGTCCAGAGTGGGGGGGTGGCAGGTTGTTTGAAACCATCTGCTTAGAAAGAGGTCAAGAAAAGTTTTTGCACACAAATTGTGCTAAAGTTCAATGCCAAATCATTTAGTAACAAGATATAGGATCTAAAGAATAGGTTTAAGAAATTAAAAAATTGAAGTTTGGACAAATCAGAATTGGTTGGCATGAAGATAAGCAGATGGTTGTAGCCTCGCCAGAGGCATGGGATAACTATTTATAGGTATTTTCTAAATTTTGTATTTTTGTTTTAGATTTCTATTTGGGACTTTACATGTACATGTAAATATACATATCTACAAATAAATTGATTGGTGTCCCCTTATCTTCTTTTAGGCTAACCCCAAGGCGAAAAAGTTTCACAATGTGGGTTGTCCAGAATATAACAACCTAGAGATCATATTTGGGGGAACTACACCTACTGGAAGGTTTTCAACATCATTGGCACATGGCATAGAGTCTCCATCCTAAGATGAGGGAAATATCTCATCTGACCCACATATTGATGAGATCCAACAACCATTAACAAGCATTGATCATTCAGGCAATGTTGATATTGACTAGGTTTCATCTACAACCTCTAAGCAAAATTCACATAGGAAGAGACCTTTAGAATTCTCCGAGGAAATTGTTGAGCAAACTATATCAGTTGATAAGAGGTTTGATAGGCTGGTGGAGGCAATAAATGGCTTGAGTAGGAAGCCAGAGAGTCAAGCATCCATGACGTGTGTTGGCAAGTCTAAACTCCATTGATAGGCTTGACCATAATGATTATGTGAAACTATATGAAGTTTTTGAGAAGCCAGATGCAAGAGAGTGGTTTCTGAACATGCCTACTCCAAACCTTAGGAAGAATTGGGTGATTTGTGACCTTAACCATTGAACTACACTATGGATTTATTCCATTTGATGAACTTAAAAACACATTTGACTTGTTTAACTTTTAGTTAGTTGTTAATGGTTAAACTATTATCTGGATTTAATTGTGATATGTTGAATGCAATTGGATGGATGATATTGCAGGTTAAACTATATTTGAAACAGATTGATGATGGTTGGATGGATTGATAGACATGTGTGTGTGTGATTTTTTTCGTTCTAAAACCATCAATAGGATGGTATTACAGGTTGATCTATATACTTGAAACAGATTGATGATGGTTGGATGGATTGATAGACATGTGTTTGCATGTGGTTTCTTCATTATTTCTTTCTAAAACCATTAGATGGATGGTATTGTGTGTTGATCTATATACTTGAAACAGATTGATAATGATTGGATGGAGTGATAACCATGAGTGTGTGTGTGTGTGTTTCTTCTTTATTTCTAAAACCATCAAATGGATGGTTTTGCAGGTTCATCCATATACTTGAAACCAAGGATTAAGGTATCGATACGATACTCCCGATATGGGGTGTATCGTATCCATATCCATGGTCATGGATACGGGATACGCCACGATTAGATACGTATCCTATGAGTCGTGCGTATCGGCACGATATGCCTCCGTATTGGGTTGTATCGTGTTGTATTGGTGGATACGGTCTGACACTCACCAATACGGACCTATGGAGGCGTATCCATGCCTAGTTTGACAAAATAGCATATTGACTACTTTTGTATTGTTTTTCATCTTTAATAAAAATTTAAAAAATAATTATAAAAACTGAAAAAACAATGTAATATTTAAATTTTTCAAAAAAATAATAAAAACAAAAAATTATAAAAATAATATATTTCATCTACCTTAGATGATTTATATATTTTATTTTACACATAATTATATGTTAAAAATGAAATTATAGTTATTATTTGTAAAAATAGAGTTATTAATAAAAATACTAAATAAATAAAATTTCCCAACAAAATTAATGCAAAATTATAAAGTTATAATTATAAAAACTGAAATGAATAATTTAAGATTTAATTTCCCCAAAAAATTAATAAAAACTGAAAATTAGAAATAATTTATTTTATCTACCTTAAATGATTTATATGTTTTATTTTACAATTAATAAAAATTAAAAATTATAATTATAAAAATTGAAAGAGTGATAATTATTGTATGATGTTTTTCAGTATTATTTATTGTAATGTTTCTCTTCATGTAACCTATTGAAGTATGCATTTTCATGTGTTTATACCTTATTCATAAAGAATTCAGCTTTTGATTTAGCATTATTAATGTATTTATGTGATTTGTATGCATTTCCCTAGTATATCTAAGCATTTTTATATCTTTTGTTCGTATCCATGCATTTCCAAATTAAAAGTATCCGTATCTGACTTGTCTGATATGATACCCGATAACAATACTTTGATCCTTGCTTGAAACAGGTTGATGACTGCATATATAGGTTGATAACTATGTGTGATTTTTTTTCTTTCTTTATTTCTAAAACCATGAGATGGATGGTCTTGCAGGTTCACCCATATTCTTGAAGCATATAGGTTGATAGCTATGTGTGTGGTTTCTTTTTCTTTCTTTATTTCTAAAACCATCAGATGGATGGTTTTACAAGTTCAGCTGCCAAGAAACACGTCATGTTTGTTTGATTGTCACCATGTGGATATTATTGTAGGCTTAGGATCAACTTGAAACAGGTTGATGATTGCACATATAGGTTGATAGCTATGTGTGTGTGTGTTTTCTTTCTTTATTTCTAAAACAATTAGATGTATGGTTTTTCAAGTTTAGCTTCCAAGAAACATATGTTTTGTTTGTTTAATTGTCACCATATGGATATTAATGTTGGCTTAGGATCAACCTAAAACAAGTTCTATGACTCCAGAGTCCAACCTTTTTTATCTCATTAATTAGCTTATACTTATTCATGATTAATATGCCAGATTAAAATGGTAGACAACCCAACTAGGATGGTAGTGTTGCAAACAGTATTGGTTGTTGCCATAAATGATGAAGAGCAACAAATGATGGCAAATGTCCTCATTGCGAAGGAACTAGAGAGAGAAGAAGAGATGTTTCTCTCTAGGACACCCTACCATGATGACATACTGACTGGAGTAGAATATCTAAAGAATGTTGTCTACAGTGGTGGTGGTAGTAGATGTTTGGATATGTTTTGAATGACACCACTAGTGTTTGTTAGCTTAGTACATTGAGACAACGAGGGCTAATGAAAGATAGTCGATATGTATTAGCCAATGAATATATTGGAATTATTTTACAGATCATACGACAAAATAAATCAAACCAAGATACTATAGACCGCTTTCAACATTCTAGTGAAACAATTTCACAACACTTTAACACTGCTTTGAAGGTCATTTGTGAATTTGGCAAAGAAATTGCACAACCCGGTGACTTAAGAATTGCTCAACAACATATTTTCAATAATCCGAAATATTATCCATGGTTTAAGATAACTCATTCTATGTGTGGGGTGTTTTCTTACTCAATATACCATCAAAAAAATTCTTCATTTGAATTTTTTTTCTCCATGCGTAATTGTGTTAGTGCTATAGATGGTACACATGTCCATGCCTATGTTCTAGTTAGTGAGAAAGTACCATTTAGAGGATGAAACTTAACCACCGCACAGAATGTGATGTGTGCATATTCATTTGACATGTTTTTCACTTTTGTTGAAGCAAGATAGAAGGGTGCTACACATGATTCAAGGGTTTTCATTGAGACAGTCCAAAACCCTAATAATATGTTCCCTCTACCACCAAAAAGTTAGCAAAACTATCATATAATTCCATAAGGTTTATATCTTCAATACACTAATAAATATGATTGCAATGTTGTGTAAGAAAGTATTATGTTGTTAACTCGAGGTACACAAATATGTCTGGTTTTCTATCTCCATACCGATCGGAGAGGTACCATTTAAGAGACTTTCAAGGAAGAGGTGGCCGTCCAAAGAATGTCGATGAGTACTTTAATTATGTGCATTTTTCATTGAGGATTGTCATAGAGCATTATTTTGGTGTTTTGAAGGCACGATTCCCGATACTAAAGTTGATGCCTCCATACCCAATTCACAAACAAATTAGGATTGTGTTTGCTTGTGTTCTGCACAGTTTCATAGGCATCTAGATAAATGGAACAAGTCTGGGATGAAATCATGTTCAAGATGGCTGATTACTACAACTTACATTTTAATCATACCCGACCAAGAAACAATAGGAGGCAATCTACCTAGTTGTGTTTTTTTATTAGATTCTTGAACATTTTGATGTGTTTATGTTTTAATTGTAACATATAATGTACTGAATTTTATGAACTTGTATCTTTTTAATGTTAGCTTAGTAGGAATTAATTGATTAGTTATGGTATGATGATTAATGATTCATTGTATAGTTATGGCCACCATTCGAAGGGGACCCATGTGTGTATGCAGATGAGAACGTATGAGGTTATTTGTGGAAAAAAATTAAAAAAGAAAATTTATGGATGATGATTTTATAAATGTCCAACTAGTGAGGTATAGAACCAATACACAAAGAATCTTATTTGTGAGAAATTGTGCTTGTCAAAAAAGGAATAATAATGGCACTCATTTTCTTCCATTTCAGCCACATGAATACAATTTCATATGGGCAGATAATTATACCCCGGAGAACCTGAAGTATGCATCATTGAACAACATAATATTGCTCATGACAATGTGGATTATAAGAGAGAGCATCCTGCTGCACTTGCAGCCTGTGCATGTTGTTATGGCATTATGTATTTCATCATTTTAATGATGGTTCTAATTATTTTCTTAGCTTGGAAATGATTTGTAGGGACACTCGCTTTAACTTGCTTATTGTGGACATGTTTTTGTAGTTACATCTAGGTATACAATGTTATATTGGGGTTATTATACAATTAAAGTGTGTAGAAAAATGAGTTTCTACATGTGGGCCCCACAAATTTGACATGTGGACCCCACAAAAATGATGTGTGGGCCCCACTCATGGAAAAACCATGTGGGACTCGTATGGTTATTCATAATTAGGGCACATTAATGACAAGTGTATGTGGGGTCCACTCATGGTAATTGTAGGTGGGACCCACAAGCACTTGATGCACTGCTATGTATGTAAATGTAACCCACTCATGCTGGGTCAAGTGTCACATCTTGGGCTACCAAGATCTTTATGTAAAAGCCCACAATGTCTTCTAGCAGTCAGATCTTCCGGAAGATCTTTCAAAAAAGGTTTACCAAACAACACCTCAGCTTTTCGGTTTTTGACGATCACCCTAACTAAAAGTGTCTTTACCAGTCTGGGCAAACCCTATATTGGAGGTGTCTTTACGGACAAAGATACAAAAGGAAAACTCCAATTGTTGGAGGTATCCGTACCAACCCAAGTAACCCTCCTAATGGAGGTGTCTTTATCAATGTTTTCAAAACCGGATTGGACAGGACAGTCAGATTGGAAAATCGGGAATAGGTTCTGTTTCACCCCAGAACCATGTTTTGGCCAAAAACAATTGATTTGGTCAGCGAATCACTGACCCGAGCGGTTGAACCGTTGACCCGAACAATGGTTTTTGGCTGTTTTTTATTTTTTTAATTTATTTTTTTGTTTTTTGTCAGAACGGGCCATCCATTCGGTTCGAATGGTCAGACCATTCAACCCAGGAATGGTTTGTTGTCCGGTTCGTTTTTAAAAACCTTAGTCTTTATCACTAAGGCTGAGTTTAGAAGGAATACAAATGCAAATATGTAGACTGCAAAACCTTATACTTTATATGTATTTGCGCTGTACATATTTGCATTTGTATTATTTCCAAATTGAGAATAAGGAATGCTAAAGAAAAGCAAACCAACTGCTATTAGAGGTATCTTGCAACCCTCTTGACGAAATTATCCTTATCACGAAGAGCACAAAAATGGTAGAGAAACTCTTACTACTCGAGGTGTATAATCTGGACAGCCGTCTTGCCAAAGGTGTCTTTGTCGACAGAAACGCCTGCTGGAGGTGTATATTCTATCCATTCTTTTAAATTGAATGTTGATGGTGCAACCCTTGAGCTAGTGGTGGAGGTACTCTTTAAGAAATTATAATTGATGTAGCCAAATTCAGCATCAGTAATGGTTCTCTTGTGCTTCTTTTTCATAATTTTTATGGTGTTACATCCTCAATCCAGACAGAATTTCATTCTTTATATGACTACCTCAACAGAGGAATCACCGTTGTGGAGGTGGAGGGTATATTATGATTGATCATTTGGCTAATAAGATAACTCAACCTTGGTCTACGACCTACACCGTTTTGGCAAACTTGGATGTGGATGAAGGAAGATTTGAAATTTTTGGAGAAGCTTCAGTTATTCCTAAAAACCTCTCACAGAACAGTTACTAAAACTTCAGTTAAGTTTGGGGAAGGGTGGAATCCTCCCCCCCCCTTTATTAGGGGTGAGCATGGGTCCACTTGGTTTCATGACAGAACCTGGATCTGTAGGGGTCGATTCCAGGTTTTTAGAACCAGAATCTACCTTGTGAAGATCGGTTTTAGGGTCTGTTCTGGTCTTGACAGTTCCGGAGTCGGTTCTTGGGCCTACCCATGGAACTTGTTCTTTCTTTACTCTTCCCTTTATAAATAAAAAAAAAGAACAAAAGAAACATATTTTCTAAAAACTTGATTTTTAATAATGACAATATATAGTTTAAAACTTATATTATCTTTATTAATTAATTTGAGTAAATTAATATGTATATTATCATAATATATTAATATATGGTTCAAAATGTCAGTATAGTTTAAATTTTGTAAATATTACCTTCTAAATTATTTATTATACACATTCAATGATTCAAATATTAAAATGAAAACAAATGATCAATCACTCAAGTAACTCAATGGTAAAATGTTTAGGTTCAAATCTTCACATCCTTAAAAATATTTTGGGATTTATTTCAAGGCAAGTTCGGTTATAAGGCTAGTTCATTGGGTCAATTTGGTCTAGGGTAAACCCCTAGACCCTAGAACCGACCAGGGTGGGGTGGGTTCTAAGAATTTGGAACCAGATCCTACCCTGTATTCTTATAACAGATTGGGTAGGGTCAATTCAAGGCTGGTTCGAGGTTGGTTCCATTCGGTTCCAGGTAGAACCTATCCATTTGCTCACCCCTTACTTTCAAGAATGGTTAACAAAATTTTAAGGCAGCCACCCCTCCATCTGATATTAACAAGGCCTCCGGTTAAATTGTCTACGTGTTGATTTGTCTAAGGGCCTTTATTTTTAAGGATTCCTATTCCTAACATGTAATTTTCTTTGCATTTGCATTTTCAGTAGAAAAGGGAATTTAAGCGTTGGTGTTAATAATAGGATTTCTTTATACTCAAAAAATATAATGATAATATAAACAGATACATAAACTAATTGAACCAACGGAAGGCCAATTGATGGTATCGTATTGGTACCATTGATACTGTATAGAAATTCAAATTAGCAGTCCCGAGTCCATAGGGACCTCGGAGGAAAAAATGGACTGTCTTTGATCAAGCCTTATCAAGAAAAATGAATTGAATAAAGCTAAATTCATATATTAATTTGACAAATTAGGAAAGAAGCTATATATATGATTATATGGTGCAGTTCACCACCATGTTCTAATGACTTTGTAATCGTTAAGGCTGTTTTTGGTTTGAAGGAAAAATAGGGAAAGGTAAGGAAACCTATACAAAGGTTTCAAAACACAACATAATTTACAAAAAGAAATTCAATGGCATAGATAAAAAATCTGGGAACAAAATTTGACTCAAGAGATCTGCCAAGGAAAGTGATGGGCACAACGCTAGCAGGCTCTTTGATGCAGAATGAGACAATGCAATTAAAACGATCCAAAGATTGGCCTTCCCATGCGCGCAGCTCCAAATATGCATCCTTGTTATTCATAAGTAGCTTCCTTTTTTGCCACAGCTGCAAATGGAATTGCGTTGGGTTCACTCACTACTAAGTCAGGGGAGTTGGATGTTCCATCGTGTCCCACTCCATTGAATTCAAGCTTTGCTCGTGTGATTTCTCCAAGATCTGGACACATCAAAGAGGAGATAACAGAATTAATAAATGTCATTGTTGTGAAGAGATTTTTCTTTCTGGTAGGTATTTAAATGCAACCATTCACATAGGATAAATCAGTTCTTGGTGTCTCTTTTGGCAAATAAGCAAAATATTACACTTGCAACGATAAAAGGTCCTCATGGGAAGAAAGCGTAGATGGTCTAACAACGGTGCATATGGACGGGGTGTGATTTAAACAATATAGTGCATCTCATCTGGCACACCCTTCCAATCCAGCTCTAAACAGCAATCACAAGAATGCAGAATTCAAGAGTTTAGGTCACTTAAACACCACCAAAATAAGTGCAAAGATCCCACAAGCCCAAGATGCAATAATCAATATAGGACCTCATGCTTACCAGGACGGCCCTAAATTGTATCCATTTTGCAAATGATTTTCAAAGGAACCTTGACATACCTAGATCAGCTGAGATAAGGGACTCCCCTTGATAATTGGGTCCAGCCAAAATAGACCCAGATGGTGAAATAATGACACTGCCCCCAGCACAGACAATTGAATCTGGTGAGAGATCTTTGTTTTCATCTCCTGGCATACATTTCTCTGAAAGGGGATAGTCTTTCCTTTGGCAAAACTGATTTGCAGATAGAACAAAGCATCCACCTTCAAGGGCAATGGCAGTTGCAGATGACCTCCATAAATCACTGGCATCAGCTGTAGGAACACAATATATCTCCACACCTAGAAATTATATGCATAGGAAAACCCAAGATATGAATGACGAGAAAATTCAGTATCATTTAAGGAAATTATGTGATGGTACCTCCAGCTAGGAATAAACGATAGTCATATAAAACAAATGAAAGAAAAATGGAATTTACCCTCCAAAATGGGTAGCAATGCATAGAAACAGTTAAGAAGCCAACCCAAAAAGATAGCAAAATGATTCCTGTCCACAATGACTCTGAACAACAAAAATATCAACTGCTTAAATTAACAATGGGATCATTCAATTCATTTAATTGCTTTGACAGTTAAGATTCCACACAAAAATCTATGCTACACAAACACTTAAAATTGGGGCCATACCCATCTCAGACACTTGAACACCAACTCTTTGAAGGATTATTCTCTCTGTCACATCTGTAATATGTGACTGAAGAATCTCAAATTATGATTAATTTGTAATACTTGATAATTTAGTATAATCAATCCACTCTTGGTTTTCTTTCTTTTTCAACAACCATCCAATGTTTTCAACCTGTCGTTGATCCAAATGATCAAACCATTAGAACTGTCACTTGACCCCTTTTCCAGGTTCAATTTTTCTAAAACCTGGAAATTGACCAAAACCTTTGACTTGGTCAAAACTCATCCGACACAGATGGTTGAACTGTTGACTCGTTCCACCTGGTCACCGTGTAAGGGTGCAATTTTAAAGCCTCAACAGATTCACTTGGATTTTTATCATGTGAGAAGAGGATCCACTTGGATTTTTATCTAATTTTAAAGCCTCAACAGATTCTTCCTTCACCAGAAGTCCTAGACAGAAGCTTCCTGTAGTGACCTTCGCTTAAAAGGAGATATTTCTTGTATGTATCCCAAAAGAGCAATGTAGAACGCCCCAAATAAGCAAAATGAAAGATCAAAGGGTTAAAGAAGAGAAAAAGAAAGAAAAAAAAGTGAAGGACACTGCGCTTGTTCATTTCCCTTTTCATTACTCTCAATAGTTTAATTTGACATGCTATTACTCTATCAAATATTTATCATGTTAAATTGTTCTGCTTGAAATATTAAGAGGGTGTTCACCAATGTATATTGATTGTTTTTTTGGTAAATAATTCAAATTTCATTAAATATATATGGTTTTGTGAACAGTTGGCAGTAATGCAATATCACTCAATAGGGGACCTAAAATCACTTTAGGGCTTATGGGAATCACTCACCATGGCAACAATTACCAAGTTCTAATCAAATATTATTCACTGATGTCTAAAAGTTTCAATACATTTCCAAGGACTTTAGAACAATAAAAATCCCAACAGGACTAGAAACAGAAAATTATAGAATTACCACTATCCTACTTCGACTCAACTGAAAAAAAATGTAAAAAAGAAAAGGGTAAATTACAAAGACACCCCCTGTACTATGGGGTCTGTGACAAAGACCCCCCTGTACTTTGTTTTGCGACAAAGACCCCCCTGTACTATGACTGTGAGACAAAGACCCCCTTCCATTGGCCTTCCGTTGAAGTCTGCCGTTACAATATTTTTTAATCCCCATACTACCCTTGTAATTACTATTCAAACAATTGGAAGAAAAACACAACACATCTTCCCCGACCTCACGATACATGAACAGCAGTGGCGGCAGACTTCTGTTGAAGTCCCCCCTCTCTCTCCCTTTCTTAGTCTCCATGAAATCCTTCTCCAAGAAGAACTCCGAGTTTGCTCTATCCAATCGACTATCAACAAACCATCCCCTCTGGGTACGGGAGACTCCAAGACCAAAGTTCCAATCAAGTCAGGCCACCTTCTCAGAACATCCAACTACATTGTCAAAATCGGTCTGGGTACACCAAAACAAGATTTCTGGGTGAACATCAACACAGGAAGCAGCTTGAGTTGGGTCCGATGCCAACCCCGCCTGAATCAATGCCCAACCCAGAAAACCCAGTTCCAAAATTACAGTTCAACCTCTTATCAGCAGCCCCAGAAGCAGAAGCAGGAAAGAGGTGCTGATCTTTGCTGCTGGCAGCCTCCTCCTTGACGTAAGTGGGAATTGGGATTTGGCCCGACTCAGTTGCATCTACATCCTCGACCAAAACCTCATAGTGTTTCTTCAGTTCAGCTACAGCCTTACTTGGAACCATGGAAGCAATCTTCTCCCATCAGTCTTTTGAGTCATCAGCAGCCCAATGCATCGCAATTGCAGTCTCGAACGCCTTCTCCTCCTCTCTGCTCCATCATCCTACACTAGCCATGTTCGTTGGTCTAGTACTGTTCCAATCAAGCTAATTCTATACCAAATAATGATGATGACAGATTAATTACAAGAATCCAATTTCTTTTACTAGCATGGCTATTTGGCTATGTTGGGACTTGTTGGAAGGTTAGCTTTATTTATTATGTTTGTATTCTGATGAGTTAGGGTCCGTTTGGACAAATTAAAGCAGTTTTTTCTTTTGTTTTTTATGCTGTAACTTAAGTAGGGGCATAAGGGTCCTTTCCCTTCTATTTATGGTCGCCCTATATATATTAATATAAGCTGGCGCCACCAGCACTGTAGCAGACTCCAAATCTCTCTCCTCTCTTCTGTCTTCTCTCCTCTCTTCCTCTTCTCTTCTCCTACCTCTCTTCTCCTCTATTTGGCTGTTAATATGGTATCAGAGCGGTTCTGCTAGGCCTGTGAGCAGATCAAACAAGCTTCAACCTGCTGTCTTCTTCAACTGAGATAAAAAAAGTGCAGACCTACGACTGGTACAGATTTTTTTAGTGTTTTTTTCCTTTTCCTTGGTCGTGTACCAAGAAGAAACTATATGACTCCAGACTGCTGAATGTTTTCTGAGAAGCTGTGAGGTTCGAACCTCTTTTTTTTTATGGATGGTGTGATCCCATGTCTGAGAATTCAGATCTGTAGGTCGTGGATGACTTGATCTTTTAACCCTTGTGGTGTAACCATACTGGTTTATGACCCCTCCTAGCAGTCGATGTGTTTGGGGTGTCTGGAAGTTGGAGTGTGACTGCTAGGTCAGATCAGCTCTGAGATCACCCTAAAATCTTGCCTTTTTTGGACAATCTAGGCTGGTTTGTGGTCAGATTGTGTCCAAATTGCAGTGTGTGCATGTGAGCTTCATCCTTGGTGTTTCTAGGATTGTTTCTTTGGTGATAGGAGGGATCATAAGGTGTGTGTAAGGTCTTAAAGGTGTTTGAATCATGTCCTCTGAGAATTTTGCAACTTCAGGAATTTCAGGAGGTCAAAATGGAATGAGTGGGGGGATGGATATGAGTTTCCCCATGGCTGCAATCCCCTTTGATGGACTGAACTATCTTGAATGGTCCAGGGGAATTAAACTTTATATTACTGCTAGAGGAAAAATTGGGTATATTAATGGTAAAATCAAAGAACCAAAGATTGGTAGTGCTGAACATGATAGATGGGACCAAGAAAATAGCATGGTGATGTCATGGCTCTTGGTTCCCATGCTGCCACAAGTAAGGAAGACCTTTATGTGGGTTGAAACAGCTTGTGAAATATGGGAACAAGCAAAATCTACCYATTCAGAACAGAGACACTATGCAAAGATATATCAATTACAAGCAGAATCCTCCACTTGCAAGCAAGGGGAGAGGAGTCTCTCGGTGTACTATTCAAACTTGWCATCAATTTGGAAGGAACTGGATCATTATCAAAATGTGAATTGGAAGTGCGATGAGATGCAAAGGCCTACAAATCACTTGTTTCCCAGCAATGGGTATTTGCCTTTCTTTTGGGGCTGAATCCTACATATGAATCCATGAGGGTACAAACCTTAGGACGTAAGAACCTACCTTCAGTCCAAGAAGTTTATGCCCTAGTCCAGTCTGAAGAGAGCAGAAAAAGTGTGATGAATTGTACAGAAGGGGAACCGATTGCACTAGCTGTTCGAGGGGGTACAAGTTCAAATGTTGGAGGTTCTTTTAAAAAGGGAGATTCACAGAAGAGAGTACAAACTTTGGTGCACTCACTATCAAAAGTCCAGGCACACTAGAGACACATGTTGGGATCTTCATGGCAAGCCGAAATGGGCTCAATAATTGAGTAAGAAGTCTGATCCGAGTAAGAAGCTAACCCAGCAGAGTCAGAAGAAATATAACTCAGCAAATGTGGCATCTCAAGAGACTAGTCCCATGGTACCCCAAGAGCGACACTCTGGTTCTGACCTCAAGGAAGAGATCATCAACTCCTTTCGTGACCACTTGGAATTATATGGTAGGACACTTCGCTGGATGGATTCTGGCCCTACTCCTACCTCCTTTGCGTCTACATCAGGTAACACTGCCACTACCTTCCATGTGTCATCTCATACATCTGATTCCCCTTGGATAATTGACTCTGGAGCCTCAAACCACATGACTGGTAAGTCAAATTTATTTCAGGTATATAACCTCCTCTCTGGGTAAGGTAAAACTGGCTGATGGGTCTTATTCCACCATAGCCGGTCAAGGAACCATCTCCCTTCCTCTTATTCTTACCCTCTCTAATGTGTTGCATGTTCCTAAATTACCTATCAATTTACTTTCCATTAGCAGTATTACTCATTCCTTGAATTCTCCAGTGACCTTCTTTCCTTCTTCGTGTGTGTTTCAGGATTTGACCTCGAGGGAGACGATTGGTAGAGGAAGCGTGGATGGTCTCTACGTGTTGGAGAATAAAGCTGGTCTTGTGGCTACAGAGTCTTTAAGTTCTTCTAGTGAGAGTCATGCCTACTTGTGACATAAGCGTCTTGCTCACCTTTCGTTTGAGTCTTTAAAACTTATATTTCCTGAGTTGTTTAAGTCTTTGTTAGTTAGTAAATTGTAGTGTCATACATGCCAATTGAGCAAACATTGTAGAAATTCCTTTCCTTTAAGAAATAGAAGATCTGAATTTCCTTTTCATATTGTCTATTCTGATGTTTGGGGCCTTATTTCTCTAACTACTGAGACTGGATATAAATATTTCATTACTTTGATTGATGACTACTCAAGATATACTTGGGTGTATCCTATGCGATCTAGAGATGAAGTGCCAAAGATTGTGAAAAACTTTCAACGAATGGTTTTCACTCAATTTCAAACTAAAATTCACATTTTCCAGTCGGACAATGCAAAAGAGTACTTCCATAGTGATCTTACGGAGTTCTTTGCTTCGTGTGGATCTCTTCATAGAAGCTCTTGTGCTAGGACACTGTAGAGAAGATGGGCTGAATGGCCCATAGGCTGTTTATCCTTTTTTATCTTTTATGTTCTTTGCTGTAACGGGCCTTAATCTGTGCTTTATTCTTTTTTATGTTATGTCTTTTTAATTTTCTGCCCAACTAGGGGCTTATCTGTAAATTACTAAAGTTTAACTTAATGAAATAGAATTAAGGGAGTAAGAGAAGAGATTATGTTCAAAAATCTCTCTCTAAACCCACGTTGCCGCCACCTTCTTCTTCTTCTTCTCTCCTCTTGAACTCTGATTTCTGCTACTTTCTTTTGAAGTTTTGCAACTTTTTAAACAGTCCTTCTCAAAAGGCTGTTTTTCTTCTTGGTATCAGAGCAGGCTCGTTTTTCCCTTTTTTTCACTTTTTTTTCCCATACAGTGTGTATGGAGAACTGAATCGTATGAATAGTTAAAGAAACCTATTTCAGCCCAGTTGTTAGTTGTTTCTAAAGAGAAGGGGACTGGTTTTGTCGTCCTCTTGACAGATTCAAGTGTGTTCCCCGAAACCCTAATTTTCTAGAGAAATTTGATTGCGGGCCCCATAGGGAGTTTGACCTGGGCGTTCAGTGACTGAAGGGCTTCTCATTCTTCTTCTTGAAGATCGAATCAAGTGGATTGGTATTCTGTGAAGTCTACAAGGAGCGGCTAAATTTTCTCTGTTTCTCCCAGCTTCCGAGTGTGACGCAGGTTACTGGTACGGCTGCATAGAGGTTGGCTCACAACACATGTTTTGTTCTGTCTTCATTTGTTGTTATTCAAAGTTGTTTGAAGTCATTTTTGAAGTATTTAAGAATATGAACTCCTCAGACTTTGAAAACAAGCATGTTGCTGAATCCGGACAAGTTCTGAGAGCTTCTGTAGACTCTCTACTGGCTGTGACCACGATCAAGCTGGATGGAACTGATTATCTGGCTTGGTCACAAACAGTAAAGATTCATATTTGTAGTAGAGGCAAATGGGGTTTTATCTCCGGGAGCAAAAAGGCTCCTCCGGAAGATGATCCATCATATGAAATGTGAATGCAAGAAAATTATACTGTTATTGAATGGCTTGTGAACTCAATGCAACCACAGATTAGTCAGCACTATTTGTGGATGAATTCAGCAAAGGAAATTTGGGATAGTGTTGCTGAAATCTATTCCCAAAAGTTAAATGTGGCCAAGGGTTTACAAGTTGAGAAGTGGTGTGAAGAATTTGAGACAGGGGGAGAAACCATTAGCTGTATACTTCTCAACACTGAAGTCTTTATGGCAAGAAATAGATTTGATAGAAGTTGTAGCCTGGGACACCACTAATGATGCTGAGACCTACAGAAAACTGGTTGAGAGAAATAGGGTGTTTGAGTTCTTGACAGGGCTAAATCCAGAGTACGACATTATACAAAGCAAAATATTTTATCCAAAGATAGTGTCTCACTGTCTCAAGCATATGCCTTGGTAAGTAGTGAAGAAAGCAAAAGACTTGTCCAGGTCCAAGGGGCTAGTCTAAATGATCACTTTGCTAATATGGGAGTGAAACCCAAGGGGGTTGCAGGGACTCCAACACCTCAACAAAACAATGTTTCTGAAAGGAAAAATCGTCATCTACTTGAGGTAGCTCATGGTTTATTACTTCATATGAATGTTCCGAAACATTTTTGGATGGATGTTGTTATGTGTGTTGCATATATCATCAACCATATGCCATCTTGGTTACTAGAGTATAAGGCCCCACATCAACTCTTGTTTCCTACAACTCCGTTGTCCCCCATTCCAATGCGTGTCTTTGGGTGTCGTTGCTTCGTTCATGACTTGTCTCCTACTCGCAGTAAACTCGATCCCCGTGCCAATCCTTGTGTTTTTCTTGGTTATCCGTTTTCTCAAAAGGATTACCGCTGCTATGATCCTGCTTCACGCAAGTACTATGTCTCCATGGATGTATCATTCTTTGAGAGTCAACCTTTCTTCTCGGTTTCTCCTCAGGGGGGAAGTAGGGTTGAGGAGAAACACACTCAGGTTCAACTACCTCCTCTTCCCGGCCCTTCTACATTTCGGGTCTTTCTTTGCCGCCATAAAAGCCAATAGAGTTCAACAGCTGTGGAACCTGAAACTATGCAACCAATATCATCGGACTCTCTAGAGGTAGATCCTCCTCATCAGCCAAGTACACTTGTTCCCATTGATATGCCTAATTCTCTTAACATTGATCCTCCTGTTGTTAGGTCTTACACTACTAATCATCCTATCATTCACTTTGTGTCCTATGATCATATTTCACCTTCAAGCCATGCATTCCTTTCCTCTATTGACAATGTCTCTGTTCCTAAGAATGTGGCAGAAGCTTTATCTAAACCTGAATGGACAGATGCAATTGTTGAGTTGGGCCGGTTTCTTAGTTATTGGGCCCAGTTGTTTTGTTCTTATTTTAAGTTGTTAAGTTAGGAAGTTGTTGGGCTTTAGGCCCATTAGCATATGTTTTTTAAGTTGTGACTGTTCAGCTACTTTAGTAGCCGCCCTACTAAGGGCATTCTTGTAATCTTTCATTCTTTTAAGTTAAGTATAAAATATAATGAGGGGTTGGCAGCCAGAACTAATTCAATTCTGGTTAGCATCCCATTCTTTCTTTCCTCTCTTTTCTTCTCTATTGTTGAAACTCCTCATCTTCTTCTTCTTTCTCTTCACAAGGAATTCATCCTGATTCACAAATAGCGATTTTTAATTGGTATTAGAGAAGGCCGAAGGTTCCTTGAGTTATTTTCTCATGCAGCCCTAAATCAGCCGACTACATGGTGATTAAGAGGCTAATCAAAGATTTCAGGTAAGCCCAGTTTTTGGATTTTTTGGTGAATCTGTTTTGCCCTGTAGCTGGTCTAGGGTTTCTCATCAAAATCAGGAAAAACTGGAGAAAGAGGGAGAGTCTTGTTTCTGTTGGACTCTTCAATTTTGACCTAGGAAGTAGCGCCCTAATTTTTTAGGGTTCCTTGGAGTTTTCTGTAGGGGGCAGTTCAAGTCCTACCTGATTTGGAGGTTTCTGGAGAGAGCAGCTGCCTCTTCTCTCTCTTTTCCCATCCGGCAGAAAAGGAATCCTTTGTGGGAGGACCATCTAGGGCACCAGAAAGGTGTCATTGGTTCCAAAAGTGTTTCATTTGATCTTCTTGCATATTACAGTAATTTTCTTTGCACCTTTTGAGAAGTATGGATGGTCACGAAGTTGAAAACAAGCCCGGGAGTGAAATGGGACCAGTGGAAGGAGGTGTTGGAGACCTTTTCGGGGCTGGGACCATTACTACAGTTAAGTTGGATGGTTCGAATTACTTAGAATGGTCACAATCTGCAAAGATGGCCATTAGTGCTTATGGGAAGTTAGGGTATATCACCGATGAAGAAGTGAAACCCGAAACTAACAACTCTCAGTAGGTACAGGAGAACTATATGGTGATGACTTGATTGTGTAATTCCATGCTGCCCCATATAAGTAAAAACTTTTTATGGGCAAATACAACTAAGGAAATATGGGATAGGGTTACAGAAACCTATTCACAGAGGGAGAATGTTGCTAGGACTTATCAATTGAGAAATCAGATTATTGCTACAAGGCAAGGAGATTGACCTATTACAGTTTACTTTTTAGCCCTTAAAACCCTGTGGCAGGAGATTGACCATTTAGAGACATTTGCTTGGAAAACCACTAAGGATGCAACTACCTACCAGAAACACCTAGAGAAGTATAGGGTGTTTAAATTTCTTGTTGGCCTTAATCCCAAGTATGATATTGCAAGACAACACATTATTTCCAAGGATAGTGTTACCCTCTCCCAGGCATATGCCTTTGTGTCAGGGGAGGAGAGTAGGAGAAATGTGATGATGAAAACTTCTGGGTTTGATCAGTCAACCATGGTTAGCACTGTGAGACCTAAGCAAGGTGGAGACCGGGGTGGCAGTGAAATCAAGAAGGAAGACAAAAAAGATTTGATCTGTGACTACTGTAAGAAGCTTAAACACAAGAGATACTTGTTGGAAGTTTCATCCACATCTTGTGCTGAATAGACTCAAAAATAAGAAGGGAAATGCTTGCATGGCAGTCACTGGTGACATTCTGGCCCCTCCTACTACAGCTGCTCTGGAGTCTGTTGCAGTTGTTGCAGTAAGGGCCGAACTTGAGAGGTATGGGCAGTTTCTGAACCAGCGGGATACAGCCAGTTCTAGTTCAGAAATAAGCGGACAACAAGGTATAGGTGGTTTTGGTGGAGTTTATTCTACTTCCTTTGCTCACACAGGTAGTTCACATGCCACTGCAAATTATGTTTCTACTTCAGGTAAGGAGGGACCTCCTTGGATTATAGATTTTGGAGCCTTAAAGCACATGACCCATAGTTCCACCATTTTTTCCTCTTACCAGCTCTATTCTGGCAAAGACAGGGTCTCCACAGCTAATGGATCTCATGTTCCCATTGCTGGGAAGGGGTCTGTCAAGATTAGTGATTCCATTTCCCTTCCCACTGTCCTTCATGTTCCCAGATTGAGCACTAATTTGTTATCTATTAGTAGTTTGATTAAAAACCTGAACTGTTCAGTAATTTTTTCTCCTGGTCATTGTATCTTGCAGGATCTGGATTCAAAGAGGACGATTGAGAGTGGTCGTGAAGTGAATGGAATCTACCTCCTGGATGTGCTTCCTCCTCATCAGAGTCATCATGTCAGTAGGGATAGTGAGTCAGGGTTTGTGGGTCAGATTATGCTTTGGCATAATCGTTTGGGTCATTTGCTTTTTTCTTCTTTGAGCCTTTTGTTTCCAAAGCTATTTGAGTCTGTCAGTTTGTCAAGTCTGGAGTGCGAAGGTTGTCAACTTGGAAAGCATTGTAGACATTCCTTTAAAGCTAGTAATAAAAGGTGTTCTTCTTTTGATGTTATTCATTATGATGTGTGGGGACCTTATCATGTTCCTTCTATAGGTGGTTATCGATATTTTCTCTTATTTGTGGAAGATTTTTCTCGATATTCTTGGGTTTACTTGATGAGATCCCGAGATGAGGTACCATCCTTGGTAAGGCAATTTCATCAGAAGGTACTAACACAGTTTGGAACACGAAAAAAGGTGTTCATATCAGACAATGCTAGGGAATATTTTGAAAAACACCTTGCTTCATATCTGTTAGAATACGGTGTTGTCCATCGGAGCAGTTGTTCCTATAGTTCACAGCAGAATGGTGTTGTAGAAAGGAAGAGCAGACACATTGTTGAGATTGCAAGAAGCATGATGATCACATCTACAGTTCCAGTTCGGTTTTGATTAACAGGGTGCCCTCTCATATACTTGGATTTAGCACCCCATTCAGTCTTCTTTTTCCTGAGGGGGAGATGTTTCATATTCCTCTCAGGGTGTTTGGGTGTGTCATCTTTGCACATATCCTTGGTCCTCACCACTCGAAGCATGATCCGAAGGAAAAGAAGTGTGTCTTCATTGGATATGCAGAAAATCAGAAAGGGTACTGCTCTATGATCCAGTCTTTGGGAGTCGGTATGTTACTATGGATGTCACTTTTTTTGAGTCCACATACTTCTTCTCGAAGAATCCTTCTCAGGGGGAGTGTTTTGGGGAAGTGAGTGAGCAGTCTATCCCTTTCCCAGTTCCAGTCCCTATGTCCACTCTTGTGCCTGATCCTCCTGTGTCACCTACCTTACCACCTCCCTTGCGTCCTGCTTCTCAACGTTACTCACGACAGAGACTTCACAAGGAGGTTGATTTCACTGCAGCAGAACTCACATCACTTCCTGTCGGTTCCTTGGAGACTCCAGATTCAGCTGACATGGATTCAGGTATTCCTCTTGATCCCTTTACTGTTTCAGTTCCCATTAATTCTACTAATCCCATTACAAATAACCTGGACCTTCCTATTGCCCTCAGAAAAGGGAAGAGAAAGTGTACTGCTCATTGTATTTCACAGTACTTATCCTACAGTGGACTTTCTCCTTCCTATCGTGCTTTTCTTTCCTCTCTTGAC